>CM071874.1:28482329-28494493 GCA_036759665.1 Gynandropsis gynandra
TTTGCTTAATGAATGGTGGATCTTAATGCTTTCATGCTTGTACGCCACTTGATATGAATGAATTCGTTATTTTATCATGTTTTCAGATTGATTGGCTGATCTTTCAATACTTGTATGCCACTTGATTGATGATGATAGAAGTCTAATAAACCAACGCCAGGGCATTAGACTTTGGAACTTAGCCATGATTTAGGGTTTAATCGGTTTAGAATCTACGCCAGGTCAATCGATTGAATCTAGGGATTAGGATAGCGGTCGTAATGCGTCTATGCATGTAAGATGCGCAATAGATATATTGGTATATGCATGCTAGATAGTGGACAAGTCTACGCCAGTCAGTTCCTATAGGAGAGCTTGAATTCCCTGAACTCATGATAGTACCTAAGACCAATTATCCTTTTAGAACTTTGTTACATCGTTATGCAAACTCTCGATACCCATGGTGCTTAGTCATCAGTTTATCTCATCAATTAGTTTAGTTTAGTTCATTCGCAATTCCATCATCATCATCCAATTTATACGTCTTATCCATTAGTTTAATAACTTAGAAGCCGCATCAATTCCTTGTGTTCGACCCTAGTTACTATACGATCCGTATTCTTGCGGAAGCGTTAGTCTAGGTATTATTACTTGAGTTTAACGTACATCAAAGATCCTACCTCATGACTTCCAACTAGGTGACTTAGTTCTACTTTTCAATTCTCGTCCTAAGCTTTTCTCGGGCAACCTACGGTCTCGTTGGTCTGGTCCTTTTCAGGTACGAGAAGTCTTCACACATGGAGAAGTGGAGCTATGGAGCGACTCGAGTGGAACATTCAAAGCTAATGGGCAGCAACTAAATCTCTACCGAGCCGCTCAACCGATCGAAAGTGGAAACTCCATTTCCCTTTCAGATCCACCTGTCGCGCACGCATGAGGAATGGAGACGGCAAAGCTTAAAGACGTTAAATAAGCGCTTTCTAGGAGGCAACCCAGCTATTGTTTTTATTTTTCTTAGTTTTTAGTTTAAGACTCTATTAATCGTTTTCGTTAAAAAAAACAGAAAAAACATAAAAAAATATACCACCACAAACATGCTTCACTTCCCTTACCCTCCATCGGAGCTTCACGTCGAGGACGCCGTTCAATTCAAGTCTGGGGGAGCAGCTCACGTTTGTCAGGTGATTTCGTTTCATTTTCTCTTTGATTTCGTAGTTTTTAGGTTGTTTTTTATTTCGTGAGTCAGAGTCGTCCCAGGCACTTGCTCGGTGCTACGTTTTGAGATGAACCCTGAACCTAGGATGCTTAAGAAGTTGGCCTTTTCCGTGAGATTTTTCATGTTTGATCTAGGTTTTTCCTAAGCATTAGAGCTTATTAGTCGGCTGAAAAACAATAGGTCGTAGTTCTTTGGGAACCCTAGTGTTGCTTGTAGGGGGTTTAGATGAGGTTGCTAGGCTAGTTTATCGTTTATTCTCTCTATCTAGATGGTCATACTTCGTGTAGACGATGCTTTACTTCACTTTTTATTATGAGGATTACTATATAGTATGAGATCGAGTTTATTCTGCAGACTAAGAGCGCATACTAACAGTCCGCTGTCGATATAAATAATGCCTAAAAAGCATGATCTAAAATCGATATGAGTACATAGACCTTAATACTTGTTCGATGGCTCGGGTCTAAGTAGTGGGTTGGCGATCATCTTTCTACGTCCTAATGGCATGGCACAATAAAACGCTGCCTACTCCGCTGCACTCTTGAACGAGATGCATGAGTATACCGTCATTAGTAGTCTGGGTCTAAGTAAAGGCCGGATCCCTTCAATACCGACGTCCTAGAAGCCTAGTGTGTCTGCATAAAAAAGAAAAAGAAAAAAACACAACACAGAAGACATAAAAGCAAAAGAAAAAAAAGAGAATGAAAAAAAGAAAGAAAAAGCTCGGAAAAGAAACAAGTAGCCTCGATTGTTCTAGGTTTAGTATTGTCTGAAGTCTTGTTTAGTGGAGAGAGTTACGGTGACTTGTCTAGTTTTTCCTTTGATTTACTTTCTCGTGGGTAGCCTTGGTGAACCTAGGATGAAGACTGAAAACTTAATTAGGCCGATTTTTCTCTCGACGTGCTAGTTGATCGATTAGGTTCGCTTTAGCGGTACTTCTAGGAGAAGGGGGAATTCTCGGATTTTGTATACCCCATGTATTACACGTTTACGCTTGCTTAGGGATAAGCAAACATTCAAATCTGGGGGATTTTGATCATCTCGTTTTCATACGTATTTCTTGCATGATTTTAGAGACGTTTATGATATAGATGTGATGCTTTACGTATGACTCTGTATCCGTTTCACTTGTTTTCGTGTATTCATATTCTTACAGGTTTTTACGCGTATTCGGTTCATTTTGGAGCTCAAGGACGTGCACGAGACAAAGTACCAACATTGAGGATCATCACGGAACAAACGGTACGAGAATCGGCAAGGAATAGACTCTACCCGTGTGGGTAACTCCCTAGCCCGAGCGGGTATTTGTTACGGTGATTTTGTCCAGCAAATTGAGCACGAGTCGGGCAAGAACTACCACGCCCGAGGCCTCAGCCCGAGCGGGCAGCAGAACAGCCCGAGCGGGGAACCACACAGCCCGTCCGGGGCACCTTCTAGCCCGAGCGGGCTGCCTCTTTCTCCATCGCGTTCTTGTGTGATCATCCGCGCCGCACCCGAGCGAGTCACTTACCTAGCCCGCGCGGGTCGCATCCGTCAACTGCAACTCCAAATAAGTTAATTTGGCTTAAAACAAATGGGAGTTTGTTGGGGACTTATACAATAAGGAAAATGACTTTAGAGAAGAGGAATAAGTGATATTTCGCTGGAGAAAGTAATGGAAATGTCGACTTATTCAAGAATGGAAACTCATGAAAAGACAACAATCGGTGGCTGCTACAACAAAAGGAAGAACTGAACGACCGAAAGAGAGACAAGGGAGAAAAGGAAAGAAGAAGAGAGGAGTGAGAGGTCGAGCTCATGCACTCAATTTTCAGTTCTTGATCAAGGAGAGAGAGTAGAGAGATGGAGGAGGTTCTTGCGAAGGAGACCTACAAGGAGCAATGGACATCAACCCCACACTTCGGTTTCGTTTGGTTTTCATGTTCCTTAGACCTTCTATTTCGTTTATGTTTGTTTACGGACGCATGAGCAAGTAGTTTGTTTGTTCTAGGAGAATGGATTAGCCCATGGCTATCCCGAAACCACTTTTGATTTATCTGTGAATGCATCTTCCCGCTTTCGTTTATCTATTCTTTATCTGAGTGCTTAATTTACTTGTGTTTGCGATGGCCACGTAGATGCATGTGTTAAGGATTAGGAAAAGGACCAAAAGGAGAATTCTAGTCCTAGAAGATCAGTTTTAGAACAACCGAGGTTAGGCCACGAAAGTAGGGTAGCAGCGGTTGAGGGTAAAACAGATGAATCACAGGTCTCATGGGTTTAGTTCAAGGTGTCAGCCACGAAAGTAGGGGTAACTTGACTAGATCACGTGTCTATGCCTTAAGAGAGGATAGATATCATATTAGGATCGTCTGCCTTAGATAACTTAACTGGGATTGCATGATAGATGTGTCAGCCAAGTAGGGGTAACTTGACTAGATCACGTGTCTATGCCTTAAGAGAGGATAGATATCATATTAGGATCGTCTGCCTTAGATAACTTAACTGGGATTGCATGATAGATAGGTTGATTGTTAGTTTCGGTAGTCTTGTGGTGAAACCGGTTTCCTGGAACGTTTGTCTCTTTCTTTAAAACTAGTTTGTTTTTTTTAGTATTTCATTCTTAAAACCATATTTCGTTCGTTAGCAAGTTTGATTTGTAGTTTGAGTTTAGGTTGTGTTGCCTAGTCCCCGTGGGATCGACACCTGAAGTACTACACGCAAATAAGAAAATCAAAGGAAACAATACTAACCGATCAACTAGCACGTCGAGAGCGTAGGTTGTGTTGGGCGACGTTTCCATTACTCATGAGTTTCCATTCTTGAATAAGTTTCCATTCTTGAAACTCATGAATGAGTTAAACTTATTCATGAGTTTCCATTCTTGAATAAGTTGGGCGACGTTTCCATTACTTTCTCCAGTAAAATATCACTTATTCCTCTTCTCTAAAGTCGTTTTCCTTATTGTATAAGTCCCCAACAAACTCTCATTTGTTTTAAGTCAAATTAACTTATTTGGAGTTGCAGGTGACAGACGCGACTCGTGCGGGCTAGGTCAGTAAGGTCGATCCCACAGGAACGAGTGAAACCCACAGGTTGAGTCGGATAGACTTTTTCCTAAAGCTCTTCATTTAGAAATTTTGTTTTTACATCCATTTTCTATATCCCATAGTCATCATAAGCTGCTATCGCAAATAGAATCTGAATAAATTTGATGATTGTCATATGGGAGAATTTTTTTTTTTAAATTAATGCCTTCGCATTGGTTATACCCAGTGTTCTAAAAGTCGGCCTAGGCGGCCGACTAGTCGCCGCCTAGGCGCTCGACGGTGTCCGACCGCCCGACTAATAAAAAATCGGTCTTATTTTTTGAAACATCAAAACGACGTCGTTTTGGCTATATTTTTTTTTAAAATTGAACCAAAATGACGTCGTTTTGGTCGTTTTATTTTTAAATAAACCAAAATGACGTTGTTTCGGTTGTTTCTCTCTTTGCTATACGGTTCTTCCAGTTTTAAGTATCGTTGGTCGTCTTCGTTCGTCATTCATTTAGTTTTAAACGTCGTTCGTTGTTGATTCGTAGCCATTTTCGTTTCCGTTTTCGTTCGTTTATTTGTCATTTTCGTCTTCATTCGTCCATATGTCATCTTCATCTATTCATATGTTCGTCTACCTCAACAATACCACAAAGTCGTGGCTTAGAATTAGTAATTCAAAGGTAAGGTCATTTTGGTACCGACATCAAAATTCCTCAAATACACTGCGGATAATAGATATTTAGTTCTTCATTAATATTTTGTTATATTTATGATATGGTTAATGAATTCATATGACTTTATATTTTATACATAATATTTTTGTTATTTATTATATTATATTTTATAATTTTGAAATTGTAATATATTATAAATATTATAAAAAACGAAAAACACTTGGTCGCCGACTAATCGTCGATTAATTCGACTAGTCGCTAGGCGCTGATGGACCGCCCGACTAGCGCCTAACGACTTTTACAACACTGGTTATACCCTTATCAACAATACATGTTTTATGGTTCTCCTCCCATCAACTCCAATATTTTTCTTGTAAATCCATTTACATAGTATTTGTCTACAGTTCGGTGAACGTTCTTCCAAAGTTCATACTTTGTTTACCCTCATCGATTCCATCTCAAATTCCATGGTTTTCCACCACTTCTTAGAGTCAACATTCAGTGTCGTTTCTTTAAATTTCAATGGGTCATCATCAATATAATTTCCTGCATTCTCTTGCATCATCAAGTTTAACCTGGCATGCACACATTGAGAATGTATATACCTTTTCAGAAGTAATTTCTACTAAAGGTATTGTCTCATACAAAATTTTTTTTGCCAAACATGTTCTTGGAGAGGTTCAGTAACCTATCCTTCATCTCCAACACTTGAAGACATAACACCTCTTTTCATCCTCAACACATCCTAAAAAGACTGCTCAAGAGGCATCTCATTCTCCTGAACTTGTATAGGTTCTACGGGTTCTTGAGTCTCATCAATAACTATTTATTCCATAAGAAACTACTTTTTTTTCAAAAAGTCACAAATTTAGCTACAAACACTTTGTGCTTAGAGGGATGATAGAAGTAATATCCCATTATTTTTTGGGATATCCGATGAAACAACCTTTATCAAATCTAACATTAAACTTATTCGATTGTAGTCTATTGTCGAAAGTTGGACAACTCCATACTCTTATGCATTTCAAATTCGGGTTATGTCCTCCCCATATCTCATATGGGGTGTAATATATTGTTTTTGTGGATACTTTTTTTAGCGAGTAAGTAGCTACTTCTAAAGCGTAACCCTATAATTGATCGAAATATCAGGAAACTCAATCATGGATTGTACCATATCTACTAAAGTACGATTTTTTCTTCCTGAAACATTGTTATACTGTAGCGTTGTAGAAGAAGTCCAATGCCACAAAATTCTATTTTTTTGTAGATAATCCGTAAAATTGTGACTTAAGTATTCCTTTCCATGGACAAATCTCAACATCCTGATGATCTTTTTCGTTTGCTTCTCCATTATCTTTTTAACATTTCATAAGACTCAAATTTTTGTTCGATAAGATACCCAAATCCGTACTGTTACATATCGTAAGTGAATGTGATGAAGTAGGAATACCTTCATCTAGTTTGAACTCTCATCGGGCCACATACATCAGTATGTATGAATAATGAGTGTTTCGTAGATCTTTATCCTTTTATTATAAACAGAGACTTGATAATATTCCTCCGGAGGCTGGATTCATAAGTCAGATATGTTTCCTAAACATATTGTCCGAGAAAGTCATCTTAGGGCAACGAGTTAATCTGCTTTTCTCCAATATGACCGAGCCTCCTTCTAGCTTCTCTTTTAGTATCTCTTCTTCTTATTGAAGAAACACTCAGTGTCGACATGGTCAACCTTGCCTTGCTTTGATTTGGGTTTGGTCATACCACCCTTAACCTATAAAGTTTTCTCATAGATGAATTTATGTCATTTCTCTTCTTAGAAGTGAAGCCAATAACCTTCACAGATCTTGAAACCTTTTACATCCTTGAAAGTTGTTGATTCTCGTAATCAAGCCAAGAAATTAAACATCTCATGCAGATCCGGCTCTATCTTGTTCGTGTTAACGTGAACCATGAACGATGAAAACTCCTTGCCCAACTTGTTCCTACCTTTTAAAGTTGTTATATAAGATCTTTGTTTTAAAAATATGGATAATATCTATCATCTTAAGAACATGGGATCCAATGGGTGAGTTCATAGACAACATGGACTTCAAAGAAGTCTTGGAAAACTAAATCCTAGTCGTCTACTGTGTGATTCATACATCTTGTTAAGATGGGTTATGATCTACAATGGATCCATGTCCTAATGCTGGTGTTGGAATTCTATACTCATATACACCAATATGGTACACTTAGATGTAGTTATATCATTATTGTGCTTCACGTAAGTAGCAATGGCATCATTATGATCCGTAGAAGGTTTCTGCAAAGTTGGCTAATCAATCGTATCAATAAATTTTTCACGCGTGAGAATTAATCAAAGCTTGTGGTACCGATATTCAAAGTTAGTCCGTACCAACCTATATACCAACCTATATGGACTTCCATTATTGATCACAATCAGATGGAAGATATTCTTCCACACGAATCGAAAAAATGTAAAATAGGCAAAAAAACGCAATAATGTAAAACATTTTTAAAATACATTATTCAGATATGAACATCATCTAAACAATGATATAGAAACACTAGAAATCATATTTCTTATTAGCAGTTTTCCAACCCTTTTTAAAATGAATTAGCCCTCTTCTAGTCAAATCACTTCTCAAACAATTTAATTTTCCGTTAATTAGATATTTTCTTAGTAACTTTACATAACATAGTCCCTTGGTAGTCAAGTACCTCCTATGGACGTAGTTGAGTCTACTCATCACTCAAAGTTGTCAATAATTTAGATATGTGCTCCTTGGATAGTTTCGGGTGTATGTACAATCTAAATGTTCACTACCATTATGCATTACATGCAACAGAATACACTCATCGAATCTCAACTTATATGCCTCCCGATAGTTAAGTCGTTCCATATAAAAAAAATTCAAACAATGTATCTACTATTGACCTGAAAGTCACGAACCAAAACATTTTTTACCCCTTGAAACTCAATTACTAAGCAATGATGTGCTTCTGTGACCGATTGTTCGGTTGAGCAGTCACATTATTCCACCGCTTAATGAGTAACAAGGAGAATGCTTGGCCCAAACAGTCACATGCTCAGTCCGAGCAACCATTGGCCAAGAAATTGTTCAAGTTGAGCATCATATTGCTCGACCCTATATGACTTTAAGCAATTTATCTCATAGGTTCGCTCGACCCAGACAACCATTTACTGGTCTAGTTGACCTCTCAGAGGAATTGCTCAATCCGAACAAGTGTTGCTCAGTTTGATCTACCATTTCGCGATTTATCTCCGTAACTTCGTTCGACCCCATTAGTTTCAATGCTCAGTCAAGTGGTTCATTATGAAGGTTGTTCGGCTTAAGCAATTGTTGCTCGATCGATCATTTTCACAACCGTAATATCACTTGACCCGAGAAACTTTTGCTTGGCTAGTAGCTTTTCCCGTGATGTGCGTCCTCGATGCTCCGTCGAACAATTTTATAAATTGTTCGGCCAAATATACTATCTCTAACAAAACATTTGGTCGAACATCATTCGACTGAAACTTGAGTTTTAGTCTGAGATTTTGCTTGATCCGAGTAGCCGTATTACTCGATCGAGTTAAGAGGAATCATCCTGTTAAAAATGTAGTGACATTTTGGGCGGATAAAATGTAACATCGACAATATGAATTATTTATGAGAGAACTACACTTAAATCTGATTTTACCGTAAAAGAACGTTACGTCTGTGAATATGTGATCTCGTATCTTAAAACGTTGAAAAAAAGTTATCGTCTGTTTCCTCTGATGTCTAATTGTGATATGTGATCTCGTATCTTATTATGGCGGAATATCCGATATACCCTCGTAGGGCTAAAACGCTTCAAAAATACCCTTTCCTAAAATAATTATTTAATCGGAAAAAAAATTGGAAAAAAGACAAATTTACCCTTAATTTTCGAACGTGGGAAAAACCGCATTCTGGGAGAGTAAAAGCCAAACCCGCATTCTGGGAGAGTAAAAGCCAAGAAAGAACAAGTGATTTCGAACTTGAGAGGGATCGATTCGAAGTTGGCAAGAAGGAAATTCGAAGTTGCCAAGAAGGAAATGGCTAGAATCAGCAGCGGTGGAGAAGAGAGCACGAGTCAATCTTCAATGGCGTCAATAAGTGTAAGTAGATCGATTTCTAGGGTTTTGGAGGATGTCGAGTCCCAAAATGGTGTGAGTGTCAATGAGTCGGTTGAGTCTCAGTGAGTCGGTTGAGTCGCAAGAGTCGGTTGTCTCAGTGGGTCGGTTTGGGTCGCGATGGTCGGTTGAGCGTCGATTTCTAGGGTTTGCAGGCTATCGAGTCCCAGAATGGTTTATTGATTTGAAATGGGTGTGAGTGTCAGTGAGTCTGTTGAGTCTGAGTGAGTCGATTTGGGTCGCAATGGTCGCTTGAGCGTCGCAGGGAGTCTAAGGGTCGTTTGAGTCGGTTGTCTTAGTGAGTCGGCTTGGGTCGCATGGTTCAGTCGAGTCGCATGGGTCGGTTGAGCCAAAGGGTCGGTTGGGTCGCATGGGTCGCATGGGTCGCATGAGTCGCATGGGTCGCATGGGTCGCTTGAGTCGCTTGAGTCGCTTGAGTCGGTAGAAGTATAATGTATTCTTTAATTAATTGGTCTTGCAGGTGGCCCCAAAGCCGAAGTTTGTGTATCAATTCAAACACACATGGACAGAATGCCAAAGATCACCACCAAGTGTTATCCTCACGAGACAATAACGAAGCTGAGAGGAATCTTAAATGAATACGACTTGCATTACTTCGAGAAGGAATCGCAATTTAAGCATTTATTCCATTTCCAATGTGATTCCACATTGACTAAGGTTCAAATGTCTATCCTCCTAAATCACTCCGTGATTGTACGGGACAAGAAGGAGTTGTGGTTCGTCTTAAACGGTGTTCCCATCCGGTACTCTATAGTGGAGCACACACTAATTTCCGGATTGAACTACGGACCATATCCCAAAGGATGGGAGTCCAAAAGGGGTGATACATTCAGGCGGAAGTATTTCGGCCGTGGAAAGGTGACCCCCGTACAAATCATTGGAAAGCTTGTGAAGGCGAAGAATGACGAGGACAAAAAGAGGTTGGCAACTTTGTTGTTGTTGGCGCAAGTTATTGATCACAAGCCTTCATCAGACAACTCTATCAGCCATGATCTCATTGACATGGTTGATGATTTGGAATTTTGTGAAGACTTTCCATGGGGGCGTTACACATTCGAGAAGATTGTGGATACTTGCCGCAAGCACGTTAGCGGGGAATCACCGAAACCAAAATGGTATTGTGGCGGTTTCATGATCCCACTAATGGTAAGTTGTATATATTATTCGAATAACTTGAATTTTTTCATACTTTTTGCATTCTGATTTTTTTTAATGTTGCAGTTACTTCCTTTCGAAACCATCCCTAGTTTGGGCGGAAAGGGATGGTATGTTGATGTAGAGAATGCGGATCCATCATGCCCAAGAATGTGCAAGAAGATGGTTAAACCCAGTATTAACCTAAAGTACGCAGAAGTCATAAGGCTGATCGGAGATTCTAAGGTAACAATTATACAAGGGTCACAAGGAAAACAAGGGTCACAGAGGGTAATAATGACTATTTTTTGTTTTTCAGGATATTCGAAGTATTCTTTGTGCTGATCGCGATGAACACTTTACAAGTTATGATCTGGACGACTATGAGGGATGCGATCCCGATGTTCAGATATGGATGGAACATATTCGTAGAAATCCGAAGGGACTTTGTTGGGAGGACATTCGTGAGCAAGAACTGCTGACGCGGAAAGCAGTTCTTGGAGATGAAAAGAAGGGGAAAGGGAAGAGGAAGGGGAAGGGGACTAAGAGGAAAAAGAGCGTGGGGGAAAAAATGATAGAGCTTGAAGATGATGAAGCTGATGCTGAAGGAGATGAAGAAAGAGATGGTGATGCTGAAGCTGATGCTGAAAGAGAAGGCGAGGATGAAGATGAAGCTGAAGGAAAAGAAGCTCCAGTCCGGCTGACACTGGAGCAGAAATTAGTGAAGGAAATAAAGAAGTCGGAGAAAAGAATCATCAACGCTGTCAGAGATCTTCTAAGGGATGCCGGGTTTCATTTGCCTAATACAAAAGCAGAGGCGGCAAATCCCAAAGGTGCTGAAAAGGCAAAATCAAAACCTGCCGAGATAGATTCGAGCACCGGAAACCAATATTCCGGCAGTGTTAGAGACTATGAATTCCTTCAACGTTCATATCCAGGTCCTTACGAAGAGCCGGTTGAGTCAGAGTCTGAAAATGTCCGTGGAGATGGCGCAGAAGAGGATTTGGCAAACCTTTCGTTATTAATTGAAAATATCGCATCTGCCGCCGACATTCCTCTAACTGTAGTCGTTGCTCCTGATGAAGTTCCACCAAGTAAGTAATAAATAGCTCAAAAGTTCATTTGAGTCAATTTCCATCGAGAGTCGGCAAGGGTCGCATGGGTCGCAAAATACGCATCTAATGAATGAAGTAATTTTATGCAGATGCTCCAGTCGGTCCTGTCGAAGAGGCCCCCCCTAAGGAGGTTGCTTCCGAGGAACCTCCAGTCGGTCCTGCCGAAGAGGCCCCCTCTAAGGAAAAGGAGGTTCCTTCCAAGGAACCTACAGTCGGTCCTGCCGAAGAGGCCCCCTCTAAGGATAAGGAGGTTCCACCAAGTAAGTACGGTCTTTTGAGTTGCATTGGTCGCATGGGTCGTATGGGTCTAATGGGTCTAATGGGTCTAATGAGTTGTATGGGTCGTATGGGTCGCAGAGGTTCAAGGGTCGCAAAGGGGTCCGAGAGTCGTATGGGTCGTATGGGTCGTATGGGTCGTATAGGTCGTATGGGTCACGAAAGGTCAAATGGGTCGTATGGGTCTGCATAGGTCGCATGGGTCGCAGGGTCGCATTGGTTGCCATATGTTTAGTGAAGTAAATTTTATGCAAGTGCTGGACCTTTATGGAAGGATTTTCCGGCGGTTCGTAAACGAGTCTTAAGATCACGGAAGCCATATGTTGATCCTCCACCGGCGAAAAGAGCAAGAACAGTGCGAGGTAGAGGTAGAGGGCGAGGGCGAGGGAAAGATGTTGGTGTAGTCCAAGAACCCGAAAAGAAGGTGGTTCAAGAACCTGATAACAAGGTGGATGAAGAACCTTCGTTCTGGTGGACGCCCGTGGGATTAGAAAAGGGCTCGATAACCCGAAACTCTTCTTGGATTGAAGCCAATGGTGAAAAATTGACTGATCTTTATACGTTCCT
>CM071874.1:28499549-28555559 GCA_036759665.1 Gynandropsis gynandra
GACCCTTTGAACCCTTTGCGACCCCTTTACCATGCGACCCTTGGACCCATGCGACCCTTTGAACCCTTTGCGACCCCTTTCCCATCCGACCCTTGCACCCCTGCGACCCTTTGACCCTTTGCGACCCATTTACCCTTGGACCCCTGCGACCCTTTCACCCTTTTCGACCCATTTACCCTTGGACCCCTGCGACGACCTTTGATCCCTTTGACCCCTCGATGAGACTGTGACCCAGTGCGACCGTACGACTCTGTGACCCACTCTGTCACCTTTGACATTGCAATAGACACAAAAGAGAAACAAAAAACTCACTATACACACCTGGTTTTTCTGCGGAACGTTTTTAATTGCAAGCTTCTTTGTTGACAACAAAGGATTTCAACCTATTGACAGCGAATCTGATGCCGATTGCAAGCTACTCTCGCCGAATCTGTTGTGGTGTGGGAGAACAGTAATTTTCGCACGAGAATTAGAGGTGCTCTAGAGGAGAGAAAAAATATCGTAAAGGGTAACATGGGATTATCAATATTTTAAAGGTAGATTTGAAGTTGAAACTTTTTTTTTCAGCCAAAGATATTTTTGAAACACTAATAATCCCCGTCACGTATTATAGATATAAAAATCATCACGCTCATCACCATATTATAATTAATTAATTTTTAAGTAATTACCTAATAAACCTTTTAATTATCCAGTATTTTAACATGAGGGACACTGGAGATGGCAGCGAAAGGCGCTGGATGAGCCGAAGTGATACCGACAAAGCACAGGGGAGGAAACTGATCGGCGGCAGGCGGGAGAAGCTAGATTCAAGGGAAGGAGAGATCGGCGGCACAATAAGGGTTACGGTTGGGCGAGACGGAAGGGGACAAGTCTGGGCCGCTTCGGTTTGGGACGGATAGGTGAAGGTTGGGCGGCAGGGGGACTGGGGGTGGTGCAGGGAGGAGCCTGCCATGGCAAACGACGACGGGGCGCGACGGCTGGACGGTGATGAGACTCTCTCACTCTCTCTCTCTCTCTCCAACTCTCTCTGTGATTCTCTCTCACTCTAACATGTGTTCTTGCAAGTTGCGGATATTACTGTTTGGTGGGTTATATCGAGACAGACTCGGTATGTTATCCTTTCATGCCTAGATTTGGCTTTCATTCAGTTATCTGGATTAGAGGAAAAACTTTACTGCTACAGGTTTAGAAACAATTATTAGTTCTTTATAAGATTATGCTCGGACAGTTCAATGTTACTCGGTAAAATCCTGATAGAAAGATAAGAAGTTCGTTCCTGCGAAGGTGTAGTGAAAGAAAAGAAATTGTGCAAGGTAACAGTTACCTATGATTAGCCCATGAAGTGGATCCATTTGGAAACTAAATTTTAAACATCCAGATGATCGTGCTAGAATTTGGAAGAATACACAAAATGCTAGAACAGCTGACTGGTTCATTGTAACCAGGGACTATGTATGGCACAAGGTTCTCTCGTCCTGCATGATATTGTCGACTTATTTACCATCTCTATACCGAGAAAGCTCGTGAAAACAATCATGGTATCATGTCATGTGATTTGTGTATTGTCTTTCTGGTGGTTTGGCGTGGACTGTTTTAAGCATGAACGCCCTTTGACTGCAGCTCCATTTCCCTACTGGTCTGCTCATGTAAATTTTGGGGACTTTCAGGTAAATCAATGTCATCTTCTTGCGCCCGTGACCCAACATACTGTTGAACCACGAGGACTGAAACTGTGGCAGCTGAGTCTGATGAAGCAAGCAAATCTCCTATTGTCCCAAGCTCAGGACACTCGCTCCAATCAGTTAAACCTGCAGTGAGTGGGCATGGTATTCCTTGTCTTCTTCCAACTATAAGAAGATCATGAGAGCTGTCCATGGATCTTATTGCTGCAACTGTCTCCTCCCCATTGTTCACCACCTTCTCTATATAGACAATGCCGTCGTAATCAGCGGATGCGGTTCTGAAGGCGTTTATGTACTCATCATCAATCTGTACTTCCTTGTTCAAGTCTATATCAATTCTTAGCATATTGGAATCATTTTTATCAGTTGCACACTCGGAGGTTGGTATTACTACATCCGGACCAGGAATGAAACGTATAACCGATAGGGTGACTCCTGGGTTTTCGGACATTCTCCAACCATAGGCTAAAGCTTCTCTGTCATCTGGACCTGCGAAAAACAATATAGCAACTTGGAGAGATCCAGTGCTTGAAGCCATTCTTGAGGTCCCGCTTAGTCCTCTGTCTACGAGAATTCCCACTGAACAAGGAGCATTATCAAGTAGATTTTGGTTGACTAGACGGAATGCCGGGTTGGTGGCTTCCATGCCTCCATCAACTGTTTGCTGTTTATGGAATGGTATAATTATGAAGGAGACACGTTTGTCCTCTGCTAGGTTGGATATATCTTCGTGCATTGTGGAGTATGGAGAAATAGCTGTAGGCATTGAGGATGTGGTCTGATTGAGCTTGGGTTCTGTTAAGAGCTGGTCGTCCAGATTTCCTGGTGTTGTGGACAATAAGCATAGTGGATGCTCGGCCTGTTAGCTCTACAAGATGGACTACGTAGATACATATGGGGGACCTCCTTGTGGGATGTGAAGCTTCGAGAAGATTGATTATTGTAGGGACGTTACGTGGTGTGTGGACGCATACCAATACCCGAAACTCACTATCTGGTTTCGCCTTTTGGATTGTCCGCCGCTTGTATGTGACAAACCTTTTCGCAGGTCTGTAGACAATGGTTACAATAGGTATGATCAGTCCAGTCATGACCACGGCTCCAATCACCATTGTAGCGAAGACTTCTTCATCTAATACATTCTGATCCTTGCCAACGTTAAGGACTAGTATTTCAACAAGCCCTTTGGTGTTTAATAACAGCCCGAGAGTTATTCCTTCACGCAGTGGTATCGCACTGAAAAAAGCGACGATGACTGTACCGATCACTTTCCCCACACTTGCCATGAGAATTACCATAAACAGATTTACCCAGGTAGAAATACCTTGAACGGCCCCTACATTGGTCTTAAGGCCACTTATGGCGAAGAATAGAGGTAGAAGAAGCCCTGAGATGAAATCTTCGAGTTTCTCTATGAGGGTGAGACCGAGAGGCCCATTTGGTATTATCAAACCAAACAAAAACGCACCGAAAACCGAATGCATTCCTATTGCATCGGTGATGAAACCCGAGATCATGACCCCTATCAAGATAATACAAATGTAGAATTCGCTGTAGTTCTCCCCTTCTGGTGTTTTCTGTATAATCCAGTAGATGCATGGTCTAACAATGAAGATACAGACGACGATGAAAGCTGCACTCGAGAGCATGACCCAGAGTGAAGCAAGGGATGTTTCGTCGTTTTCAGACAACGCGATGGCCAAGGCCAGAAGAATCCAAGCAAACATGTCATTGACAAGGGCTGACGACATGGCTAAGCGCCCGAGATCAGTATTTATTATCTTGAGCTCGGCTAGAATTCTTGCAAGGACGGGAAAGGCAGTTACAGAGAGTGTTACGCCAAGGAAAATTATGTATGTGCCTTGGCCCAACCGGTCGTCTTTGCTCTTGATGATAAAAGAGAAAGCAGTACTGAGAAGGAAGGGTATTACCATGCCACCAAATGCGATGGTCAAGGCTCGCTTCCCTGTCCTCCGTACTACCATTATGTCCATCTCTACGCCGACAAGGAAAAGGAAGTAAAGTAAGCCGACATTGGCCATTGTATCGAGAACAATCACGCTTCTCTGGGGGAAGATCATGCTAGCAAATTTTTCATTACGGCCGAGCACTGATGGTCCGAGGATGATCCCACCCTGTGATGATCAAGATAAGTTTCTGTTATTGACATTCTATACCAAGAAAACCCAAAACAATATAAGCGGCCGAGCACTGATGGTCTAAGCAACAAACGCATTCTCCAGATTGCTCAAAGCACTAACATGACATAGCACTGATGGTTCATGTTTGAGTCGACATGTGATAGAAAAATTTCTCATCATGTCCAACTTCAAGTCCTAGAGCATGCATATTATAATGAAATCACAATATCGAAATATTCAAATTAGTACGAACTAAATTCTTTAAAGATAACAAATAAATTTGTGTATAATTCAATGTGAAAAGTTCATGATTTCTAATAAATTTGGGTATAATAGCGTATATAAGTCCACTATTTATGTAATAATCAGTGTAACACAACAAAATATTTTCTCAATGCAAATGCAAAAATGAAAGAGGAGATAAAACTCACAAGGATCTCGGAGACGACATGAGGCTGGCGAAAGGGCTTGAGGATGTAGATTAAGACGCGGGTGGTGAAAATTATCAAGGTAATTTGAATAATGAAGAGCGGAAGAGAGAAATCAAGAGGATTATCGCCTTGCCACACGCCATTGGTCGTTATCATGCTCGGTGCATAGCAGACTATGTTGTTTGAGTTATTAAAGGGATTATCTTTAGGCTCCGACGCCATTGTTCTTCCTCCTTCAACAATAACAACTACGAAAAGATGGTTTGTGTTTCGTGTTGTTTTGTTATTAATTGCTCAACTTTAATTTTATATTTTGTTCTTTTGTAAGTGAAATGAAGATGATTGTATTCTTCAGATGGTTTCAGGAAAATATGGGGAAAAGTAAGGTAATCCGAAGCATCCTCACTGCTCTACAAGTCAATAACATAAAGTGTCTATTTTTGGAAATATAAAATGGATATTGTATGTTTAATACTTTTTGTTAGAAAAAAGAATAAAATTGAGATTTAGTTAGGATGTCAATGGGTTGGGTTGTGCCCAACCCATTAAATTTAAATGGGTTTTGGGGTGTAAATGGATTGGGTTTAACTCGATCTATTTAATAACGGGTTATATGGGTCGGATTAAACGGGTTATACGGGTTAAACAGGTTTATTTATATAAAATAATATTTTGTAAATATATTTTTATCATTTAATATTATAAATATATATATTTATATATATTAAATATTGTTATTGATGTTTCAATATTCAAAATAATTATTTATAAAAATAAATTAATTGATAATTAATGAAAATAAAATTCTTGATATATATTAAAAACATATGATATAATCGTCAATTTTTCATCTGAATATATAAATAGCTAAAACGATAATTGGGTGAAATTGGATGAAATTGGGTGAAATTGAGTTAAAATTGGATGAAATCAGGTTGAAATTCGGCGAAATGTGATGAAAACGAGTTAAAATCGGGTTAAAATTAGGTGAAATAAATTTGAAATCCGGTGAAATTTGATGAAATCGAGTTAAAATTGGGTGAAATTGGGTGAAATTGAGTCAAAATTGGATGAAATCAGGTTGAAATTCGGCGAAATGTGAAGAAATCGAGTTAAAATCGGGTTAAAATTGGGTAAATAAATTTGAAATCCGGTTAAATTTGATGAAATCGACCGGTGAAATTGGATGAAATCGAGTTAAAATTGGGTGAAATCGGGTTAAAAATCGATGAAATCAAGCTAAAATTGGGTGGAATTAGTTTAAAATTGGGTTGAGATTCGGTGAAATTGAGTTAAAATTAATTGAAATCGGGTTAAAATTGGGTGAAATTGAGTTAAAATTCGGTGAAATATGGTTGAAAGTAGGTGAAATCGAGTAATTAGGTGAAATCGGGTTAAAATTGGGTGAAATTGAGTTAAAATTGGGTGAAATATGGTTGAAAGTAGGTGAAATCGAGTAATTAGGTGAAATCGGGGGAAATTGAGTGAAATCGAGTTAAATGGGTTTAAAGTTGAATCTGATAATAATATAAATGGGCTCATGGGTTAAATGGGTTTAACCCATTAAAATGAGTATAAATGGGTCTAAAACCCATTAAGCCCATTTAACTTTTAGCTCATTTAACCAAAACTCATTTTCATTTTAGATGGGTTGGGTTGGGTTAACCCATTAAACCCAACCCACTTTGACATCACTAGATTTAGTTAATGCTGCATGTATGGCTTCTCTCGTTTTCAGTTTTCCATTTTTACAGCCACACAAATTGGAGCTTTCAGGTGTTATTAGGTCATTAAGATAAGTTTCATACATGTTATTAGTTGGAGAAAGAATTAACATTCATGGATAAGGAAAATGTGCAAGCAAGAAATGTCAAATTTTGTTCTTTCAATTAATATTACATACACATATATTTTTAGCAAGTTTTGTTTATCAAGTAGGTGTTGCTGGTTTTGTGAAGCTAAAAAGTTTTGAGTCTTGACTCAAGCTTCCTTTTTCTTGTTACTTTCCAATTTATTTAGAGAACTTTGTTTTGAAACTCTACATAATCTAAAAGTTTTAATCCAGGAGTATTTAGATGAAATGATTGAGTTGGTATGTTATAACTGGAGATTATATATTTTGTAAATATTTTGTAAAGTGTATATAATACATATATATATATATATATATATATCTAGAAGTGGATCGTACTGTTGCGGGAAGTTAGGAAGGAATCAATTAGAAAATCAATTCCATCAATTAGAAAATCAATTCCATATTTTTAGTCCCGTAATATTGGCTATTCATAATATGTAGTTTCCATTCTTAGCTTTAGATATTTTCCCTTTCTCTTGTATATGTATATGGGTGACAGTGAGAAATAAACACAAGAGAATTATCAGATTATTTTCCTCCAATACGTGATATGGTATCAGAGCCAGACTCAAAATTTTCCTAAAAAAAAAAACAGCTGATCGTCTTCTTCCCGAAAACCAGAAAGAAAACCACCATTGATTTGGTCTTCTTCTTCCCGAAAACCAGAAAGAAATCCACCATTGATCCCGACGAAACCCAGAATCTGAACCCCGAAATTCCTGATTCCGACCGAGTTCAACCCTAAACCCCATCGACGGTTTCGATCCCTGAAACCCACCGAACCCTGAAACCATCGAACCACCGATTTCGATTCCTTCATCTTCTTCCCATCGAACCACCGGTTTCGTCATCTTCCTCCCTGAAACCCATCGACTCTTTCGATTCCTGAAACCTACCGAATCACCGGTTTCGTCATCTTCCTCCCTGAAACCCATCGACTCTTTCGATTCCTGAAACCTACCGAATCACCGATTTCGATTCCTGAAACCCCCCAAACCCATCGTGTTTTTAGCCGATTTCAGGAACCGCTTTCATTCTAACCTTGATAACCGATTTTGTCCCTGGATTGATAAATCTCTGTTCCAAAACCACGATTGTTTCGAGCATCGTCTCTGATTTTTGAACCCTTTGAACCCGACCACGTCCGAACCCTTTGAACCCATCTGAACCCAGAAAAACCCGACGCCGACAAACCCCAAAACAGACCGACGAAACCCAGACCACTCAGGAAATTCGGACGACACCAAAAAAAAAACCGACGCCGACGAAACCCAAACCTGTTGTTTCTCACCCAAAATGACTTTGACAGGAAATTCGAACCCTTCGGCGACAGCTTCCACTATGAACCCCGACGGAGTAATTGTTCACCGAACAATTTCTCCCTACGATCTGACTCCTGGAGACAATCCAGGATTGGTTCTCTCGCAGCCTCTTCTTCGGGGAGACAACTATGACGAGTGGGCTATCAACATACGGCATGCTTTGAAGTCCAGAAAGAAATTCGGCTTTGTGGATGGGAGAATTCCTCGACCACCAGAAGATTCTCCCGAATTTGAAGATTGGGAAACCAACAATTCGTTGGTTGTCTCATGGATCAAGAACACGATCGATTCCAAAATACGATCGGATGTAACTCACAGAGAGGAGGCTCATGATCTCTGGGAACATCTCCAGAGTCGATTTGCGGTAAAACATGGTTCTAGGATTCAGAAGCTTTGCTCTGAATTAGCTCACTGCACGCAGCGGGGCATGAGGATTGAAGCATACTATGGGAAACTTAGTCGCATATGGAGGGATCTGTTAAACGCTCGGCCCTTGCGCGTCTGCAAATGTGGAAGTTGCACTTGTGGACTCACTGCATTGCTGGAACGAGACCGGGATGAAGACAGAGTCCACGATTTTCTGATGGGTCTTGATGACTCTGTTTTCGGGGTCGTCCGTTCGAATCTTTTGTCTCGAGATCCATTGCCTGATCTTGATACTGTGTTTAACGTTGTTATGCAGGATGAAAGTTCACGTAATATGTCAAAAACAGGTTTCTCCGTTGATGAACGAGGGGCTTCAATGGCCTTTTCGGTCAAAACAGGGGCTCCTCGGTTTCAATCTGATGACAAAGGGAAACTTCGTTGCTCACATTGTGGGCGGAACGGTCATCTGGCTGAAGGATGTTTTCAGATTTTGGGTTACCCTGAGTGGTGGGGAGATAGACCCCGGAACCGAGTTGGGAAAGGCAGAGGATCGACTTCCTTACCTACTGGTTTTGGACGTGGGCGCGGAACTGCTTTTCCAGTCCGGGTGAACATGGCTCAGATCAATCCAACGCTACAGACAGCTCCTTCGACCATGTCTTCTCCGGTTGTCACAGAATCTGACCGACAGGGGATCCACGGTATTTCTGATGAACAGTGGAAACAGATTGCTGCGGTATTGAATGCAACGAAGATCGGGGCTACAGAAACCCAAACTGGTAAGATACGTACAATATCCTGGATTTTAGACTCCGGATGCTCGCATCATATGACAGGAGATTATTCTTGTTTGACGAACGTTACAGAAATAGCCCCATGCCCGATTTATTTGCCTGATGGACGCCATAGTATTGCGACGAAGCAGGGTACAGTCAGTCTGGGGTCACATTTGAGATTAACTGATGTATTCTTTGTTGAGGGATTGAGTTTTAATCTCATATCAGTTTCTCAGTTGCTGGATCAGACAAATTCTTTCCTTCAGTTTGCTAATAAGTTCTGCGTGATTCAGGACCGCACTACCAGGACATTGATTGGAGTGGGTGAGAGGCGTGATGGGCTTTACTACTTTCGCAGTGGGGAAACATCAGCAGTAGCTCGGACCAGTACTCTTTGTTCCAAGGATACATGGCACCGGCGGCTTGGTCATCCCTCTACGAAGGTTTTAGATTTGTTTCCTGATTTACATTTTTCTCGAAATTCTGAGACTTCGAATAAAGCGTGTGAAGTTTGTTTCCGCGCAAAGCAAGTTCGCGATTGTTTTCCGGATAGTTCGAATAAAACTTTTTCAATCTTTGAGCTTATCCATTGCGATGTATGGGGACCATATCGAACACCGTCATTTTCGGGTGCGAAATATTTTCTCACAATTGTTGATGATTTCTCGAGAGGCGTGTGGGTTTATCTGATGACATCAAAAAGTGAGGTCTCAACATATATGCGACAGTTCCTAGTGATGGAATTGATTTTCTAATTGATTCCTTCCTAACTTCCCGCAACACGTACTATCCTTAAAAACATGTTCCATCATCTCACACAACACCCTCGGTCTTGAATCTTTTTCTTTTTTATATTATCCCTGCTATGATAAAATTTAGGTCTTCGGATGTTTATTTTATCCCTTGCTACCAACCTATTCCGATCACAAACTTACACCTTGCTATCCCATGTGTCTTCCTTAGTTATTTTAAATCTATCGGTGTTATGATCATACGCCAAATTTCGTGTCTTTATTTAGCAACATATAGAGTTTTATGAAAATGTCTTTCCGTACTCCACTTTCTCCTAATACTTCGTCTCCACGTCATTTAGTATAGGTGAGTTAGTTTCCTAACTCATATGAATTTATTCCGATATTTTTTGTTATATGGATTGAAACGAACTGAAATCCCTTGCAACTGGATACAGAATCTAGAACTTGTCTTCCCTAAGAAGATTTCTCAAAACCCAACTACAACATAATTAGAAAATATCAAACTCAGAGAACGATGCTGTAACATTTGTTGATAATAGTGAACATTCAAAATCTCTCCAAGAGTTTGGTAGTTAAATCTCAAGAATTAACAAAAAAATAAAATCTCTATCGATATAACCTTAGTTTAAAATGTGATAGAATATGTGGGCTCTTCGTCAACTTCAGGTCAACAATGCTTTCCTTTAAGGAAACCTTTCTAGAAAAATTACATGACAAATCATATTGGATTCTTGGATCTTGATCGTCTTACACACGTCAATAAGCTTTGCAAATCACTATATTATCTCGATGTGTCTTAGTGTTGGTATTGGGATTTACGATCATTCTTTCTAATTCAAGTATTTTTCACTCCCTAATTGACACCTCTCTCTTCATCCTTCGTGATTCCAGTGTGATCATCTTCGTTATTGTTTATGTTGATGAAATTTTTGTCATTGGCAATCACCTTGATGGAGTACAGAAATTCATCACTTCCATTGCCTCACAGTTCTCTATCAAAGACATGGGTAATTTGACATACTTTTGTGGCATTAAAGCATCTCACACATCAAATGGTCTCCTTTTCAACGAAATACATGGAGACATTCTTTACAAGGACAATTTTGATGGGGCATAACTGGTGTTCCAAGGCTTTACAAGGCCAATACATGGGGACTTCTTCACACTTAAAATCTTAGGGTATGTTTTAATTGTCAAACCCTAATAGATTACGAAATATATTCCAAGTAAATCATTACCAACTATCAAATGAACTCGAAAACCCATTTTCTTATCATTGTACTATTTTGGGAAAAGAATTTATCAGCCATTATGATCCGTGACAACATAGAGTTCAAACTCCTACCAAGAGTTGACAAATTCTATCTTGATCAAATATCAGTTGCGCAAGCAAATGATCATCCCAATATCCTTTCAACAAGCAATCTAGCATACATGGTGTTCAAAATCAAATAATGACAAGTAATTTGTCACTTTCATTTTTAACCTTAGGTCTTCTTATTAATAGAATAATGATAACTTAACCATTAGGAATTATCACTTTAGATGAGTTCAATCATCACATCCACATGTGCATAATCCATATATGTATATATATGAGCTAGTAAAAAAGATTTGCTAATTTGTATCCCATAGAAATCATCACATGTATTTTGTTATATGTGAATAACTAACAGTATTAGTCATTCTACGATCAAGAATATATTCTGATTAATATATACTAAAACTCATATCACTTTATCATGATCTCTATATAATTAGTTTCGAATATTAATCATGGACTATTTCATATCCAATATATATATACTTTATAATGAAATAAACTCTAGTATTATTATATAATAATTGAATATACTCCAATTTTAATGGAACATACTCTAGTGTTATCACATAATAATGGAACATACTCTTTAATATTGTCAAAAACTATTGTCTCACGATGGTTTCCTTCCGAGAAGAACTCACTCTCCAAAAAGGTCGCACCTATAGCCACAAATATCTTGTGCTCAGAGGGATGATAGAAATAGTATCACATTATTTCTTTAGGATATCCGATGAATTGAAACCTATCATATTATCTAATTAGAGACTCTTGATCAAGGTTGGATAACTCCATACTCTTATGTATTTGAAATTATGCTTACGTCCTCTCGTATATCATATAGAGTTTTAGACACTGCTTTAGTGGAAACTTTGTTAAATAAGTATGCAAACCTTTCTAAAATGTAACCCCGTAGACTTATCAGAAGATTAGTGAACCCCATCATTGATTGTACGATATCTAAAACAATTTGATTTCTCTTTTCTAAAACAACATTATGCTACACCGTTCCATGAGAAGTCCTCTACATCAAAATTCTATTATTTTGTAGACAATTTTTTAACTCATAAGTTAGTTATTCCCCTCTATGGTTAGATCTCAACACTTTAACGACCTTTCTCATTTGCTTTTCCACTTCACTGCAAAATCTTTTGAATTTTTCAAAAGATTTTGATGTGAGTTTCATAAGATACAGAAAAACCATATCGTGAAATATCATAGGTAAACATGATGAAATAGGAATATCTTCCTTTAGCATAGACTGTCATCGGTATGCATACGTCCTTATGTATGAGTTCTAAGAGTTACCGCAGTTTTTCCCCTAATTTCATAAAAAGAGATTTGATCATTTTTCCCTAATTTTCCGAAAACGAGATTTGGTCATTTTCTCTCGGAGGCAAGATTCAAAATTGCATATGATTCATAATCATATTTTTCAAGATAACCATCTTGATCCAACAAGTTAATCCTCTTCTTTTTGATACGATCGAGCGTATAATACCAAAGGAAATTCTAATTAAAACGATACAATTAGAAATTTAGAAATCCCATTTGGAATTTTCGTATGGACGGAATACCGACAAAAACATAACTCTGTCCGTAATCCATCCATACATTTTCAGACGAAGGAGTAGTCCACAAGTTGTTCATTTTGCGGACGGATTGGAAATGGAAACGAGGGTCATCGCGGATTAAGGATGGAAACAATGCCCATCCACAAATTTGCGAACGGGTACGGGGGTACCGTTTGGATTTAGAGATGTTTTGGGGATGGCTCGTCGGCAAATAATAGTCCTAGTCTGTAATCTGTCCTTAATCGGTCCAGAAATTATCTATTTAACCCCCACATGCTTTCATCCATTTCTCACACACAATTCTCATATATTTCACTACATACCTTCTTAATATTTCTAATTATATTGGCATCATCGTTGAGATCAAATATTTTTTTCTCTAGACAATGGATGTATAGAAGAATTGATCCAAAAACTCAAGGTGTATCGAAGGAGTTTATAGAAGGCATTACACAGTTTATGACGATGACGACATATCAGAAAGTTTATAAAAAAATCGGTAAGTTGGTTTGTCCATGCATCAAATGCAAAAATGAAAATTTTTAATGAGAGAACCATTTGGAATCATCTTTATTTAAGAGGTTTTACTCCGAATTATTTCATGTGTTTATCTCATGGAGAGAATTTTGCACCACGACCTAGTAATGTTGTGAAAGATTTTAGTAGAAATATTGTACATCATGAAGTGTTTGAGACTTCGCAAGATGTAGAGATGAATCCTTATGTGGAAATGATGCAAAATGTTTTCGGTGAAAGAAATGAAGAAAATATTGAAGAATATCCAAATGAAGAAGCGAAAAGCTTTTTTTTCGAAATGTTAGAAAGTGTCAGCATCCAATATATGATGGTTTTAGAATAGTTCTTTCACATTTGTCTCTATCTGCACGTTTGATGAATTTGAAGACTAAAAATAATGTTTTTGAGAATTGCATGGATTCTACATCATAATCAGTAAAAGATTATTTGCATGAAGATAATAATGTAGTAGAGTCATATTATGAGACAAAGAATATGATGAGATCATTGGGTTTATTGCAATATCAAAACATTAAGTCAAGACAATTGCATGATTTTTTGGAAAGACATTAGATTTGAGTAATTTCCGATTTTGTTGAAAAAATCGGTTTTATTTGACAAGGAATGGAAAACTAGTTCCGTATCATCGTATGTGGTATTTACCACTTACATACAGAATCAAAATATTGTATCTATCTGAGAAGACCGTAAGCGACATTAGATGGCATGTTGAACATTCAAGCCGTGAAAGAGAAAAGTGTCATCCCTCAGATGGTGAGGCGTGGAAACACTTTACCAAGGTATATCCTGTTGAGAGTCGAATTTTTTATTTAGGCTTTTGCACTGATGGTTTTAATATATTTGGGTTGTCTGGAAAGAATTATTCGTTGTGGTCAGTTATTATGACACCGTACAATTTACCACTTGATATGTGCATGAAAAAGGAGTTTTTGTTCTTAACAATACTCATTCTCGGGCCTCATTATCCGAAAAGAAGTTTGGATATATTTCTTCAACTACTGATTAAAGAATTGAAAGAATTATGGAAAGGAGTTCCACATTATGATGTCTCGAGACGGCAAAATTGTATATTATGAGGTGTTCTTATATGGACAATAAATGATTTTCTATTTTATGGTATGTTATCTGAATGGACAACGCATGGGCAATTGGCTTGTCCATATTGCGTGGGCGAAACATATGCTTTTCAATGAAATATGGAAAAAATACAAGTCGGTTTGATTATCAACGTTGTTTTCTTCATGCTGATGATACATTACGGCATAACAAGAGAAATTTTAATAGAAATATAGTTGTGCGAAAATATCCTCCTCTAGTTTTGACCGGCGAAGAGATTTTGTATGAACGACTTCTAGCTTTGGATGTTCCTAGGAGTATAGATTGCGGAGGGAACAATCACTCGAGAATTGGTGGTTATGGGATTACTCATAATTGGTACAAGAAGAGCATATTTTGGGATCTGTCGTATTGGAAAAATCTGAAGGTTCGAGACAATCTTGATGTCATGCACATAGAGAAATTTTTTTTGATAATATCATCAATACGATACTGAATATTACAGGAAAAAAGAAAGATAACATTAATCACGCAAGGATCTAGAAGAGTATTACTCACGAACGGAGTTATATATAAATGATGACGGTAAAGCTACCAGTTCCTATACTGAGATTGTCGAATGATGAGAAATATAAATTGTTGAAATGGTTGGAGGAAGACACAAATTTTCTTAATGGTTATGTGTCTTACATCGAAAGGTGCGTCGATATTCATGGAGGAAAGTTATTAGGGATGAAAAGTCATGATTGTTATGTATTCATGTAAAGACTACTCCCATATGTTTTTCTGAATTGATGGACAAATATGCACATGAAGCAATTAGAGGTATGGTTGATTTTGTTAATAGTATAATAATTAATAATTTAAATATATTAATTGTTCAATAGACTAATACTTTCATTTTTTCAGGTATTGGCATATTTTAAGATTTATGTGCGAGAAGTTTGAGTGTAGATGTGGTTTGTAGACTGGAAAGTAACATAGTTACTATACTATGTAACTTGGAGAAGATCTTTTTACCATCATTCTTCAATGTTATGGAGCATCTAAAAGTTCATCTACCGCACGAAACCACATTAAGAGGTCTAGTTCAATTTCGTTGGATGTATCCACTTTAGAGATTTATGTTTCATCTGAAAAAAAAAAATAAACTTAAAGCTCTTTCGGAGGGTTCAATTGTGCAACAATACTTGAATGAGGAAATATCATTCTTCACTTATTACTACTTCGAGCCACATGTTCAAACGTGTAGTAGAAATACAGACATATATTTTAATGGTTGTAAGGCATTTTCATATTAGGTATCAGATGTTCCAAATATATTTTACAGAATTGGTCGAACTGCTGGTAAGAAGAAAGATCTATGGCTATCACAACGAGAACTCCACATCGTATATTTGTGTATTTTACTCACCTGTGAATATATACGACCTTTTGAAAGGTAACATACTATAACTATGGATTCAATTACGTATACATATTTTATTTGTAATATGACAAAATTTTGTAATATTTTACACGATATTTGATGATATATTGAAAAATACATATGTGAACATTGATCAATTTCAACTCCAGGAACTTAAAGAAAGAGATTTTTCCACATGGATTAGACAATATGTAAGTAAATGATATTTTAAATATAAATAAATTACTTTAATACAATATTCTGACGCTTTATCGATGATTTTTCCTCCTATTGCAGATTGAGATGGACAATCACCCATTGCGACTGCGAGATCTTGTTAAAGGACCCATTGTGAAACTTACGAATTAGCCAATTTATTTTACACGTGGTTACAACTTTCACACTTACGAACACTGAAAATTGAAGTCAACTATGAACTATGGTGTATGTGTGAAAGGTGAAAGCTATTGTGAATTGACCAACAAATCATATTGTTAAGGATTTTGAAGGAAAATTTGCAATTGGAATATCCGGGTTTCATTGCTACTTTAAAAAAATGTTATCTATACCACGCATAAAATTTTGGAATATATTGACTTATTTTTATATTTTGTGCAGGTTACGTCGGTTTAAGAGTGATGTTATTTTGATGTGATTGGTTCGATCCAATAATCATTCGTGGAGCAGGAACAAATAAATTAAGGGTTGTAGAAGTTAACTCGACACGAAGATATGCAAAATACGAGTCTTTTATTCTTACGTCACAAGCCGATCAAGTTTGTTACGTTTTCTATCCACATATTAGACGACCTTCAGGTTCGCATGTCGCAATGAAGATACTTCCAATGGGTAAATTTGTTGACGACACAAAAGAGAAACAATTGGCAATGCAACAAGAAACCATCGAGGTTGTTGCTATTGATGAAGTTACAGTTGAAGCACTTGAACATGGTGAAATCAAAGTAATTGAAACAAATGAAAATGATCTTTATAAAAGGATAGAAGAAAAAGAAAAAGAAGAATTGGATCAAATTCAGAAACACAAGAAGCGATGGAAGAATTATGTGACTCTGAAGATGATTCATGTTACCCTTGTTATAGGATGTTCAAAACTATAAAAGAATTATTTCTATTTCTTATTCATTTGTTGAACCAGTTTATTCGGTGTTGAGATTTTGTAACATAAAAATATTTGAAAACAACCAATATGATGAGTTAACAAGTTAATATTATTCAACATAAATATCATGTATATAAATATAAAACAAACAATATGAGGAGTTAACGGTAAATAATGATGAACGAATGGTGTAGGGTCACGAGTTGGGTCGTAGGGGGTTGTGGTAGCAATGGGGAAGGGTTGGACGATGAGAGACAAACGACTTCGGATATTTGATTGATGACACAAAATAAAATTTTCACAATCAAAATTTAGAGACTGATTGCTGACAGATAAGGCTTGGGACACGTAGTTGACGATGGATTATGGACAGCTTAATTTTTACGAACGAAAGTGTCAGAGCCGTCTGCATTTGCGGATGGTAGTTTTAGAGCCGTCCACATTTGCCGACATACGTTTTAGTGTCATCCGCAATTACGGACGACCTACGAAAACCGTCCGCAAGTCGTCCGTAAATAGGGATGGGTTGTAAACAACTTCTATTTCTGTCCCAAAATTATGGATGATCGTCCTGAGTCCGTCCCTATTTATGAACAGCTTAGGGATGATATTTTTGACAGTCCGTGACTAAGGACGCTTTACCGACGAATTTTCTCGCCCGTCCGCAAATAGCTATAAATTTCATCCACCCGGCTCCTTCCGAATTGTTCCAAGTTTGCCAAGTCTCTCGTCATTCGTGACTCCTATGACCCGACGTTTTCCGTTCCTCCCTCCATCTGTGCATCTTGGTCTATCCGTGTGTCTCCATTTGTTCGTTCATTCATGCATCTCTTTTCGTCCTTCCGTGCATCCCTTTCCGTCCGTCGATTCCCAACACATTTCCGTTGCTACCACGACCCTGCGACCCGACGTCGTCCGTCCATCTATCCTTCGATCTATCCACCCGTCCGTCTCTGTCCATCTCGATCCGTCTGTATCTACTTCTGTTTGGCAAGTTAATTTATACATTATTTTTAGATCTGGAATATGATTACTAAGATTTGGAATATAATTAGTTATATTTAGAATAAGTTTAGTTAGATTTGGAATAAATTTAGTTAGATTTGGAATGTGTAGTTGAAGTGTTTGTTGAAATATCTTAAAGAGATAGAAAACTTTCAAACGAATTAACATTAATTGAAAATTTGATTATGTAAAATTATATGGATAAAGTGTAGTTGAAAATTTGATTATTTAAGGGTAATAATTATATATTAAATTATATGTGCTAATGAGTTTCTTAAATTATATTGCAATCTTTGTTAGCATAATTCTTTTTAAAAGACTTAGTGAATAAAAAAATTAAATTAACAACGATTATAATATTTTAATTTTAAATTTTAGTATGACTCGTCGTGTTAGAAGAGGCGGTAACACGAGAAACCAATCTAATTGGGAGGAAAATGTTAATGGTTCGTATCCTCCGCAACAAATGCGGCAATCTTATTCGGGATTTTCAAATTTTATGAATCTGAATTTATTTTCGAATACTTGATCGACACATATATGTCGTACCCTTATTATCAACAGATGTCACCACCGGTCGAGCCAATGATGTATCACGAACCAATGGTGGAAGAAATTTAATCAATGGATGAGGAAAGGCACAAATTTTCTCGTTTAGACCCGAGTCGTGAAAACGATGCACAGTGGTACGTATCACTAAATTCAAATGTAAATTTGTAATAGTTATTTAAGTGTTAATTTATCTTAATTTTGATTTATAGGTTCAGTTACGATCAATTTTCTCGTCATAGAACAAAGACGATGAAAGTTGATTACAATCATTCATGTTATAATTAGATGCAGACCGACCCCGATATTAAGGAATGTTTGTGAAAATCTTTTGTGGTATGTTTTTAATAATATTATTTTTATCAAAATTTCAAATTATATTTTAAATAAACTAATAATTCGATGATTTCATCAAAAATTTTAGTGGAATTCCGAGATTACCAAACTAGTAAAGTCTGAATTTAAATGGGTTGCGGGAGTTCGTCTCAAAATTCTCGTAAATGATTGCAAAAAAGGATCGAGAGAAGAAAAGGAAACTCGTTTGGATGACAAGCAATGTTTGGGAGCAAATGTATGCTTATTGGGATGATCCCGGATTTAAGCAAAGAAGCGAGCGAGCAAGTCAATTTCACTAGTCAATCTCTTATTCAGGAAGAATAACGAGTTGTATCTCGAGGTAAATTTAGTATATTTTAATATAATTTTATTATTTGTAATTGTTATTAAATTTTGATATTTGTTTCATAGCAAGGTACACCGTATAAAAGTCATATTTTGGTCTTGGAGGAATGACATCACAACATTCAAGTTCTTCCAAAGGTAAGGCAAATGCGATAGACTACAAGATGGGAAATATCACATCGCAATTGCTCGAGTCGCAGAAAGAATTAGAAACACGTCATCAACGATCAGAAAGACCACATCAACGGTTGATGCGCATGCTGAAGGCAAAAATGTCTACCATCGATTGGGATGCATGCGAGAGCGATGATTCCAATGACAACAATTCGGAGATACCACCGTCATATTTATAATATATGTTAAATATGTGCTAAAATTAATTAATTATTATTATCTGTAGAATTGTAAATTGAATTAAATCAAATTGTAATTATAAAATTTTAAATTAAATTAAATGAAATTGTAATTATAAATTTTATTTTTTTATTTTTAAAAAACATTTGTGGATGACACCTTCCGCTCATTTGCGGATAGATGACCGCCCGTTCGAAAAGTTTGTGGATGGGTCGACACCTGTCTTTAAATTTTGCGGACAGGTCCCATCCTGTTCGTAAATTTGCAGAGGGTTACAGACCGTTCACAAATGTTAAGGACGATCGTGTCCAGTCCGTAAGTCTCCGACGTTTTTCCGACGACTTTTTTCGTCCGCATATTGGTCGCATTTCTTATCGATTTATGAACGGTCTTTGTCTGGAATGACGGACGGTTTACGGGCTTAGTTTTCCGTCCGTATTTTTCGGAAGAATTGCAGACGGTTTTGATTTGGTGACCGTCGTTTGTGGACTACTATCTACGGATTCTGTCGTCCCTAAATCATTATTTTCTAGTAGCGTGATCATCCATTTTCCTCTTGTAATTAGAAACATGCATGTTAATCATATAAACATTCGCATTGAGTAAGAAATAAACACAATGTTGGAAATCACTTTCTGAAAAAAGAATCGGCATTTTGAAAACAAATAGTAAATGTTATTAGAGAATTTTTTTTTTAAATCTAAACTATCAAATATATAATTAGAAATTATGTTAAAAATAATTTTCGTAACATAATAAACATTCATTAAATATATTGTTTTACTCGTAGGCATACATAAAGAAATTGTTCCTACAACTAATATCGCAACGCTTATGTTATTTCCTACTTGCAAGTTGAAATTTCCTTTCCTTAGATTACTACTGATCCTCAACTCCTATTACATGTTGACGATTTTAAAACTACATTCGTTATCTAAAACACACATAGTCGAACCAGTAATGGCAAAAAAAAAAATCATGAAAACGTTTCTCATAAAAATCATACCTTGTTTTTTATCTTAAGATATATAAGATAAAAAACATATAGCATCAACATGACTGACCTTGTTTCCTTTGTGTTGGGTTTGACACCGCTCTTGGCCACAAAAGACTTCTTTTCATCCATACACATTGAAATTGAAATATAATAGAGATAACATTTTTCGATAGTTGAAAATCTCTCTTATCAATGAGAAACCTAGATAAATCTTTTCAGTATCTACCCTCTTTCTAAAAAGCATTGTTGCATCTTTTGCTCATCAAATGAGAATCTGAAATGCATTTTTTTTATATAAGGAAGATACAACGATATTGATTTGGTTTACCAAATATCATCACACAAAAAAACTCAATGTTAAAGAACATAATGAGAAACTCTCGTAAAATGTTTGCAGTGAAAATGAAAGAGAACACTTTTTAATCTCTCAAGATGGATTTTTTGTTTCATGACTCCATCTAAACACTAATATGTGTCACTAATGGTTTCAATGAAATGAGTCACACCTCTTAATCAAGAACTTTATAATTTTTTATTAAATTTTTGTATACTAAAGGTTATTATAACTCTTCATGGAATTTTATTAAAAAAATATAAGAAAAAATTGATAATATAAAAATTATTACGCTTCATAAAATATCTAAAAATATATAATCTTTTGTATTATATATTCCAGTCTGCATAATTTTTCTTACAAATATTTAACTCGTCTACCATACGCATATTAATTATACAAACCTAGATATCAACGCTCTATTTATTATTTAAAAATTTACATTATCTATTTCATATTTAAAAAATGTGTTGACAATGGTTAAAGATGAATTTGCATACATTCTATGAAAATTTCAAAGAAGAATAAAAAAGTTAGTACCTTCTACAAAAAATGAAAAACAAAAGAAATTTTGAAATGGAAAAAAGGGTTCACGGGCTACAAGAATTGGGGCAGTAATTTGTTGTGTGGTTGTGACGATGAAGAAGACAGAGATATGCCAACAAAATGCTGTCGTATGAAAGTTCACGGGCGACACATCCAGACAAAAAAAATCCAATTAATTAATGCAAATCGAATATGTTTTTTCTTTTAGCAAATTAATTCGATTATTACCCACCAGGAAAAGTTATTCTGATTATCAAAATATTTTAAAAAGATTATATAAAAACTATATCAACCACACTTAATATATGTTCTCCCTCTCGCCTTCATCAGATAAAAACAATTCGGATGTAGCTTAAATCTTATAATTAAATTCTATTAGTAAAAGGTATAGAATAATTCACTTGGAACGGATTGCTTTGGTTTAAGAGATATCTAAATTATTAATGAGTACATGAATAAAAAAATTATATTATAAAAAATTAGGAAAAGAAATACATGGCTGAAGAATTGTGATAGTATCTTTATTACTTTCTCTTCTTCAGAATTGATGCGATAATATTCAATGAGATTAATATTATTGTTATTGTTTTTTATTACTAATATCATGAATCTTTAAGTTTTCCTTTTTATTCAGTTATGCAGATATTTATTTCGTTTTCGGAAACAGTACTCAGTGCAATATGAACCACAAATATTTATCATTTTTGGAATGACGCAGAGTCAATTCCTAATCTTTCTTCTCACTTTTCTCTTTTCCGTTTTTCTTTTCTGATTATAACTTAATAATGAAGATTTGTTGTGGTGTGAATGTGAACAACAAAAAATATTTAAATAATGAGCGTACTATTATCTGTAACAGTTAGTGACTTAGACAACAAATTAATACATTGTTTGTGAATTATAGTCCACTAATTATATACTAATAATGTCAATAAGTCTAATATGTGGATGATCAGATCTATTTCGAAAATATAATTAATAGTAGATATATAAATAAAAAAATATATAATCATAATATATGACTATAATTACTAATCATGACGTTATAGAAGCAGATCATTGAATTGTCTGGCTCAAATAACTTCGAATTTATTTTGTTACTTCGAAATTTAACAAATCTAGTTTTGCTACAAATTTTTACTTTTACGTCATATAATTTTTTTGCTTTTGTTGAGTATATACATATCCATATACATATGAAATCTCAAACAGCAATATGTAATAAATATGAACATCACATAGAGATCGCACACAAAAAAGCACGTGAACTCTACATTTCTCTAAGGGAAAATTACAACAAATTCCGAAGAACAATTTCACGTGAACCAAATTAGTAAACAAAATTCCAGAACATATCTTCATTACATTTCACTTGAGTCCAAATCGAAGCTACAGAGATCAAGCTGTCTCCTTAATTTTTGAACCATGTTGACTACGACTACAACACATATATATGAGTGTGTATATATATATATATTAAAAAAAGGAATAAAACCCCAGAAAGTACAAGGTTTTTGTTGTGCCACACGTTATTGTTCTCAAAGTATAGTTTATAGCATTGGCCTTTGGGAGGAGGAGCAGTTTAGGAGAAACAAAGAGCTTCATCTATGAAGAAGGAAGGGTGTGAGATAGAAGCTGTAGACATCGACTTCAATATCTTTCCACGGACGAGAAACGTTAATCCTTTCGTGATCTTCGGACGTAAAACGCCACAAGAGCATGATCAGCAGCTGAAAAGTGAAGAGCCATGGAAGTTTGAGGAAGAGAAAGGTAAGAAGATCAAGCATGTCTTAAAAGGAGTCACCTGCAGAGCGAAACCTTGGGAGATTCTTGCAATTGTTGGCCCGAGCGGTGCGGGGAAGTCTTCTCTGCTTGAAATTCTTGCTGCCAAAGTCACTCCACAAACCGGTTCGGTTTTTATGAACCAGAGACCTGTTGATAGAGCCAAGTTCAAGAAAATCTCAGGTTATGTAACTCAGAAGGATACCCTGTTTCCTTTGCTTACGGTGGAAGAAACCCTTATGTTTAGTGCTAAGCTGCGTTTAAACCTCCCTGAAGACCAACTGAGATCGCGGGTCAAGTCCTTGATGCACGAGCTAGGTTTAGAAGCTATAGCAATGGCTCGGGTTGGTGATGATAGGGTCAGAGGAATATCTGGTTGAGAGAAACGTCGTGTTTCTATAGGAGTTGAGGTTATCCATGACCTCAAAGTTCTTATTCTCGACGACCCACGTCAGGTTTGGACAGTACTTCAGCTCTGCAGATCATAGACATGCTCAAAGTAATGGCCGAAACACGAGGCCGGACCATAATTGTGAGCATTCACCAGCCAGGTTTCCGAATAGTTAAGCTCTTCAACTCTGTACTTTTGTTGGCCAATGGTTCGGTTTGCATCAAGGATCAGTGGAATAGCTTGGGGGTTACTTGTGGTCAATTGGTTTGCAGCTTCCTATCCATGTAAACATCATTGAATTCGCCATTGAGTCCATCGAAGTCATCAGAAAACAGCAGAAGATTCAGAAAGGAAAAAGGGTAGGTCATGTCCTGACATCAACAACACAACAGCAGAAGAAATCAGAAGATATTCAAGGAGAAGGCAGAAGTGGCCGATCCACGCTACAACAGCTGTTTCAGCAATCCAAGGTTGCTGATGAGGGCACCATGAATATTGGAATGGAATTCACTAGGAATTTTGCCAATTCAAGGATACAAGAAACTATAATACTCACACACAGGTTCTCAAAAAACATATTCAGAACTAAGGAGCTGTTTGCTTGCAGGACAGTTCAGATGCTAGCTGCTGGACTTGTTCTCGGTCTGATTTTCCATGATCTTAGGGAGGATCTCATTGGTGCACGAGAAAGGGTAGGCCTATTTGCATTCATATTGACGTTTCTGCTAACTACAACAATAGAGGCTCTGCCGATATTTCTGCAAGAAAGGGAGATTCTACTGAAGGAGACCTCAAGTGGAAGCTACAGAGTATCATCATATGCAATTGCTAACGGACTCGTCTACTTGCCATTTCTACTCATTCTAGCTATTCTATTCACTGTCCCAGTATACTGGTTGGTGGGGCTAAACCCTAATTTCATGGCGTTTCTGCACTTTTTGTTGCTGATTTGGTTGATTCTTTACACGGCAAACTCAGTTGTCGTATGTTTCAGTGCGCTGGTTCCTAATTTCATCGTCGGAAATTCAGTAATTTCTGGTGTCATGGGGTCATTCTTTCTGTTCTCAGGCTACTTCATAACAAAGCACGAGATCCCCGATTACTGGATTTTCATGAATTACATCTCTCTATTCAAGTACCCATTCGAAGGATTTCTGATAAACGAGTTCTCCAAGTCAAGCAAGTGCTTAGAGTTTGTTCTCGAGAAATGTCATATAACCGAGGAGGGTGTACTCAGAGAAGAAGGGTATGGAGAGGATAGTAGATGGAGAAATGTTGTCATCATGGTTTGTTTTATCTTAGTCTACAGGTTCATTTCCTATGTGATCCTGAGGTTTAGGTGCTCCCAAAGAAGTTTCAAGGGCGTTCTAGTTTGAAGGATATGGCAAAAATACCTTCTTTTATGTACGTCTTTGCATTAGGTTTGTTCACATGTGATATATTTCGTATAGCTTCCGAAGAAGAAAACTCAGATTCAATATAGAAGACAAAAAAAGTCTTTCCTGCAAAGAGATCTTTCCTTTGTTTTATAAAATAATTCTCTGGGCTATTCCAGTTTCTGTGTCCTTAATCTATTCACATTGAATGAAATCATTCCCCAGCTAATACAACAAATAACATGAAAGGTATCATGCAAGTTACTTACAGATGATTACGCGAAAGCAGCATCAGCTGAGTAATCCATTTGTTCGTCCAATGTCAATTCCGTCTCACCCTGCTCTTCGTATTCCTCATAGTTTCTGATATCAGGGATATAACCAGCTTGTTTCATCTGTACCATGAGACTCTTTAGAAGCCAACGTATTTGCTTCTTGCGAGGATGGTTTTTATCTTTTACCATGAAAACGTTGACATGTCCTTGTATCTCTATCCAACTACACCCTGGTTGCTTAATGACTCCTTGTTTCCTCATCAATTTCCTTACTCTCGCCACGTCCCCCCATCTTCCACGCTCAGCGTACATGTTCGAGAGAAGTACATATGGTCCAGAATTGGAAGGGTCTAACTCCAGATGCTTCTCTGCTGCGTATTCACCTAGAATGATGTTCCGGTGAACTTTACACGAAGCAAGTAATGATCCCCATATAACAGAGTCAGGGTGCATTGGCATCTCCTCAATCATGTTCTTTGCTTCTTCTAGGTACCCAGCTCGACCCAGCAAATCAATCATACATGTGTAATGGTCTCTATGGGGAGACACCCCGAAATCTCTGTTCATAGAAGAAAAGTAGTGTCTCCCTGCTTCTACGAATCCTGAATGATTGCATGCAGAGAGAACGCCAATCATGGTAATGTGGTCTGGTTTCTCTCCAGAATCCAGCATTTCACTAAACAAGGCAAGAGCCTCATTTCCATAACCATTTTGTGCATATCCTACTATCATTATGTTCCATGAGACACAATCTCTTCCAATCATTTTCCGAAACGTTAGATAACCATCTTCCACAGAACCACATTTCATATACATGTCTATTAGGGCATTACCCACAAATATATCACATCCTTCGCCAGATTGAAACACAAACCCTTGCTTCAGCACATGCACGTGCACCTGCATACCAAGATGCAGATCTGCAAGATTAGCACAAGCATTTAGTAGGTTCCCAAACGTGTAGTCAGTTGGGCATAGCGAATCTCTCTTTAGGATGCGAAAGAGACTGATCGCCTCTTCATTTTCCCCGTTTTGGGTATAGCCCGCTATAAGTGCATTCCATGATACAATATTCCTCTCCATCATCTTCGTAAACATAAGTCTAGCCGCCTTTGTGCTTGAAGCCTTTACATACCCACTGACCATGGAAGTTTCTGACACAACATTCCTTGTTGGCATCCTATCAAATATATACCTAGCTTCATTTATTCTGCGACACTTTGCATACATGTCGACAAAGGCATTGCTGAGAACAAGGTCATCCCTTAACTTATCATTTTTAACAGCACGTCCATGAATTTCCTGACCAACCTTAAGTGCCGACAAGCTTGCACAAGCACTGATTACACTTGTTAACGTCACCTCATCCGGCTCAAACCCAGACTTCAACATTAAGAGGAAAACCTTGAGAGCTTCCATTGCAGGACCATTTTGTTCGTAACATGTAATCAAATTATTCCAGGACACAACATTTCTATTAGTCATATCTTCAAAAACCTGCTGAGCGCTTCTTGTGCTCCCACATTTGGAATACATGTCAACTAGAGCTGATCCTATATAAACATCCGATGACCCTGGTGATTTCGCTATCAAAGCATGGATTTGGGTACCCATTTTTGTGCCCATTAAACCTGCACAAGCACTGAGAGCGCTGCCGAAGGTATATTCATTGAGCTCAAAGCCCTTCTTATGCATCAACCCAAAATAATGCAAAGCCTCTTCAAACCTATCATGCTGTGCAAACCCAGCCACCATGGAATTCCATGTACACTGATCACGCTCAGACATTGACCAAAACACTTGTTCAGCGTCATGGAGTAAACCAGATTTCGTCAACGCGGTCACGACAGAGTTCCAAGAGTAAATGTTTCTGACAGGCATTTCATCGAACACTCTTCGTCCGTCCTCCAAACTTCCGCATTTCGCATAAGCATCAATGAGCCTATTCTGTATAAATACCTCATCTGAGAACTTCGACTTCAGGATAAGTGCATGGATGCGACGAACCTCTTGGGTTGACTTTGATCGTATGCACGAATCGAGGAGCTTGGCGAATGGTGACGATGAATCCGCGAAAGCGCACTCGCCGACGAGGAGTTTATGCAAAACTTGCCTCACCATTCCATTATGATTGAGAAATCCTCACTGTCATAAGATTAGGGTTTCGGAAGAAGCATTGGGTTTGGTGAAAATGCTTACAAGATTGTGGTGATAGATAAAGCGAATGAAGAGCTTTAATCTCCAACAATATTTTGGGAACTCTGGCGCCGTTTTAACGGTAAAATGAGTTGCCATTCTCTTTTAAGAATCGGCATATAGGTTTGGATAGGTCATTACCTTGGTCAAATCATATATATAAAAGGCAGGATTTTTGCTCCTTTCTGGTGCTGCCACGTCACTCAGAGGAGGAAAAATCCTCCCTTTCACACCGATTAAGGGGTTTTTCCAAAATTCCATTTGCTTGCTGAGTGACTCTTCCTCTTCATCTTCTTAATGTCTAAATACATCATCTCTTCTTTCTGCTGAATTCATTCGCTCCAGGATGTGTTGTACCTGCGTCCCGTACTCCTCCTTCAACAATTCCGGTCCACCGGTGGAGTTTTCATTCTAATCCTCACTGGTAACGCCAAGCACCGCCTCAGCTCTGGTCCGTTCTCGACGCCATTCGTTCGGCCATCCGACGAATCCGGTCTGACTCATCGTCTTCTGACTCGGCCCCCATCACCACAGCTGAAGGTAATTTCTTCTCCAATGGCTACGGCTTGCGAAGGATGTCGCCACGGTGTTTGATAACTTGCTTTGAGGGTTTGAATGGAGATACAGATCTCACCGGAGCACGCGACAAGAGGCGGAGGAGGGTTTTAGGTCGAAGAGGCACGCGACGGTCGGTTTTCCATAGCTAGGGATTTAAGTCGCTTCCGCTCTTCTCCTCCATCTCCCATCGACGACGATAGAGAGGAAACAACCTCTTTTCATATCGTCCGAAACAGGTCTTCCCTCATTAACATCCTCATTTACTTTCTTTCTCATACAGTGTATGATTTCGATTAGTTCTTTGAATCGGTCGACTGCTAATCCGAACAGAGCCGCTGGAGAGGAATCGCAGGACAAACCGGCGGGAGCAGGGGCGCCAAATCAAAAGGGAGCAGCGGCGAGCAACGAGACCGATTTCCGCCGGCTCAGGCAGGGGAAGCGATCGACCTGCACAGGTTAGGGCGCCATCAAATGGAAAACCTAATTTGAATCGACTGAAGCTCTTTGAATCGACTGAAGATCCGAACAGAGCAGTCGGAGAGGAATCGCAGGCCAAACCCGACGAGAGCAGGTGCGCCAAAACAAAAGGGAGCCATCAAATGGACAACCTAATTTGCTAACATTATTTCTTTGTTTGCGTCTCCCACCTACAGGCATAGACAGTCGGGAAGAGGATGATGCGCGACGACAACCTTTCGTCTTCCTCTTCTGACTGAACCAGTGCATCAGAAAGGAGCAGCGGGAACATCGTTCTTATTCCCGGTGGGTCACGCATCGTTGAGCGGCACCACTACTCAGGGAGATCAGGCAGCGTAGGTTAGGTATCCATCCCATAGCTTTCCACGGATTAGGGGTTTTTTAGATTCATCGCCCTCATTACTGCGCGACTCTTCAAGACCGGCGTTGTTACCTGAAGTTAGAGGAATGGGATGACAGAGAGGAGGATTCGTAGCTAGGATTCGTGGCTCTTCATGGGTTCTCCGTCGTTAACCAATTGTACACTATCAGTGCCATCTGCCCATCCCCGGCAGCTAGGATTCGTGGCTGCTCATGGCGAAGAGGCGAACCCATGAAGAGCCACGAATCCTAGCTACGAATCTACGATGGATTCCCAGAATCTACCCATCTACCCAAAATTGTCCTCGGTTCGACGGCTAGGCGGGGTGGCCATCGGCGAGCGGAGACCTATATCGGGTTATTTTCAGCATATATATAATCTCTTATTTTCATTATTTATTTTAGGTCCAATTTGTGTTTTAATGGAGGGTTATTCATGGCAGCCAAAAGAAGGTAAGATTCCCAAAGAATCCTATTGACAAAACCTTCCTACGAGGTATTCCAAAAAGGAGATGCTGACGCTGACCCAATATACCCAAGAGATCCGCGTCTTGCTTCTTGCTGCAAAAGCGCATGCTAAGCACTGGACTCAGATTTATCTCCTCACGTCTCAACAGGTGAGGAGGCTTATGAGGTAGCATTCATCGTTCCATTTATCTCCAATATGCGTGAGAAGAGCGCAATTGAGGACAAAGAATTAAAGAAAGCTGAACGGATGTTTCAACATATCGAAGCTGTAAGTTTTTCTGATTTTGAACAATCATACATATTGATCGGTTTCGAATCTTATGATTCTGCTTTTACTTATTGATGCATCATGTCGACTCATATTTGTAGGTCACCGAGCAAGTAATGGCTCATAGGCTTGGCTGATCAATGACACGTGTTCTTCTTCCCAGGGTTGTCATGTATTCACGACATTGTTATGGGGTGAGTTCAGATTATTCTTTAGTTAAACATAAAAAACCAATATCAGAAATGCAAGTTGTTTTTCAAGTGTAATCCCCTGTGAACCTAAATTTTCCTTTCTGAAGTTATGAGTGTGTTAAATGTAGTTTACTTTACTTGCATATATTATTTAATAGATACAATCACATTCATGGCCATTGTTGTTGTGAAATCCTTAGTCTGAATTCCTTTTAGTCCTTGTGTTTGATCTTGGTACAACAAGATCCGTATTCTTTTAGAATATCTAGTTTATGTATAAATTATTAAAACTTGAGATGCATTAGACCACACATAGGTGGTACATCAAGTTTTTGGCTACGTTGCCAGGGACTCTAGGCTATTTAACTATTCAATTTTATGAATCTGTCATTTTATGTTTGTGGTTTTAGTCCGCTCTCGACATTTCCGTTTTGTCTTGATTTCTTTTTTTTTTCCTTGTAGGTACCTAGTTTATAACCAAAAATGGAAAAAGTTCTAGACTCGTATCACTCGACCCATAAATTGAAAAGAATGCAAGAAGTATTCGCAAGTAAGCATTGAAGAGGAGACCAATGTCTAAAAACAACAAAATTAAGGTTCTAGAGGAGGAGACTTATGGATCATACACTGTTCCTAATCATACCCAGTATATCTTGTATTCGTCAACCAGATATTGATCTTAACCGGTTTGAGGTTTAGCCATATGAACCAAACCACATTTGAGGGAGACCGAATGAGGATCCAACCCTTCATTTAACGAGGTTCAAGATGCTGTGAAACTTACTGAAGCAAGTCAAAGGAGTGACATATGAGATTTTCATGTTATTGGATTTTTGTTCTCTTTCCTGGACTAGGCACAAGAAGGGCTATATGCATTAGCGCCGAACTCCATCCACACTTGGAACCAGCTTGAACATAGGTTCATGATGAGGTTTTTTCCACCTCACAGGACACATACATAAAAAAATTTAATTCTTTCACTTTGAAGGATGTATGAATTTGAGAGAGGTTCAAGGACTATTAAAGAGCATGCTCACACCATGGGATAAATCAAAGTATCTCATTTACACTTTTATTGAGGGACTTTGAGAGGACATCTGCATATAGATTAGTGCAACATGTGGAGGTTGGCTTCATGATTTTCACATCACTCGGCTCGAGGAGCAAATTGAGAAAATGGAAAATGAGATGAACACTCCAACCGACTAAGTGAGAAGATTTCCGCAGGAGGAGTCAATAAATGAGCTGACAACCCTTAGAGTCGAGCTAGTTGAGTTGGAACTTCAAATTTCCACCATTAAGCATGGAGCATCACAATAAATGGATCTTCATGGGCATCAAAACGATCATTTGGTGGCATACATGGCATACCAAATGGGAGAGGACGCAAACTACGTGGCGAGTGACCCCTACTCAACCACATACAAACCAGGATTGGCAAAATCATCCAAATGTCTCCCACAATAACAAAAGCCACGAGTGACCCCTACTCGACCACATACAAATCAGGATTGGAAAAATCATCCAAATGTCTCCCACAATAACAAAAGCCACGAGTGACCCCTACTCGACCACATACAAATCAGGATTGGCAAAATAAAACTAATACATACGTAAACATCACAATGGTCATCCAAATCTGTCATAATATGGCTCATAAAATTTGTACAAAATGTAGTGATAAAAAGCCTCCAGACTTGAATGTTTGTTTGTCCCTAAGCAAACGTAAACATGAAGTATACTAGGAGCAAAGAACAAGAATCCCCCTTCTTCTAGAGATACTGTTAATACTAGACCAAAATGATCATCTAGAAAATTGCAAGCAAATAAGGTCTAATACTCATTGTGTTCGCATCCTAAATTCACCAAGATATACAAAAGAGAAGCCTATTAAAGATTAGCTAGATAAAGAACCCGTAACTCTCTCCACCAAGATAGACTTCAGACTTGATTATGTAAGACTACAGGATTTCCTATCTTTCCAAGAACTTATTATCCATTTCTATTTTTTATTGTGCAAACACACTTTGTTTCTAGTACGTCGGATTTGAAGAATACAATTTCTACATGTGACATGGGCTACCTCGAAGGTATACTCATGCAGCTTGTCTGAGACCACAACGGAGTAGTTATCGGTCTTTTATTCGACCTTTCCTTAGGACGTAGAAAGTTGTATTCAACCCACCACCTAGAACCGAACATCAAAGGGTTAAGAGATCGATGCACTCATGCCGATTTTAGTTCATGCACTTATTGCAATTCTCAATCGACAGCAGATTGTAAGTAAGTTGCTTTTATTCTACAAAACAAGCTCATCTAATGTTTCCTTATTAAAAAATAGTCTATACGAAGCATGTCCACTTGGATGGAGATAAATAAATGAGAAACTAGTCTAACAACCTTAATAACACAAACCTAAAGCATGTTAGGATTCTCTTAGGATTAAAATTTTTTCACTTTCGACCGAGTCGTGAGCTCAAATGTCTAGGCATGCAGAACACTCAATTAGTGAAGGAATAATGCAACATCCATTGTATGGTAAGGCGTGGAAGGATTTTAACGAAATATTTCCTGATTTTGTGTTATGAAATGATAAAATTTTATCTTTGTCTCTTCAGCGATGGATTTAGTCCATATGGACAATCCAGAAGTGAATATTCTCTATGGTCTATGATTTTGTCTCCCGTGTAATTTGACTCATGATATGTGTTTGAAAACAGAAAGTTATGCTTCTGATGTTACTGACCCGAAGACTAGAGCATCCAAAGAAATGTTTTGATATCTTTTTGCAGCCCTTAATTCATGAATTAAGAGATTTTTGGAACAATTGAATTGTTGCATATGATCTAAGTACGAAGCAAAATTTCACATTGATAATGATCTTGTTGCACACAATCAACGACTTCTCTGTCTATGGATTGTTATCTAGATGAAGCACGCACGAGCGACTAGCATGTCCATATTGTATGGAGGTTACAAATTTGTTTCCTCTAGTACATGGGAAAAAACCATATTTGTTTGATTTTCATAGAAACTTTCTTTCCCATGGACGTACATTCACAAAAGATAAGATAATATTTTCGAAAGAATATGGCACAAAAAGAAGAGGTATCATAAATGCAAACAGGAACACAAATACAATCGAGATTTTCAAGATTCGATGAAAAGTGGTGGAGATCGTGGATATTGAAAACCAAAAGGCTAAGGTGAATGGCATAACTGGTATAATCGTAGTATTTTTTAGGACCTACCATATTTGAAATCACTCCTATTTCGTCATAATTTTGTTGTTATACATATTAAAAAAATTGATAATATCATCAACACTGCTTTGAATGTGATAGGAAAAGCAAACATAATATATAGTTGATCTTCGGAAATTCAAGCTAAAATATTTCCTAGACCACTCTACCGCAAGTATACGGTTCGTGTAGTACCAGGGTCGAACTCTAGGGACTAATGCAGCCTTTTCCTAAGAATATCACTAAACTAAGACGATGAGAAATAGATGATGGCATGGTGTAAAACTCTAAAAGACTAAACTAAATGGTGGCAGCGATAGAAGGATTCAGAAGACTTGACGATGAAGAACACTACGGGTGTCGGGATACCGGGAATCGCAAGTATGTAACAACTAAAGATCATAAACCTATCGAATTATCTTGATACGGGAAATTCATGCTCTAAGATGAGGAATGATTCTACCAAGCCTAAACCTCCTAACCATAAGTACGTGCAATCCTACCTTCCAGCAGCGATTAACTCGTACTATGGCAGCGCTACGCGCGCAATCCTAATTCCTAAGTCGATTAACCGACCGGTCATATTCTCATTAATCGAAATTAACCTACAATTCAACAGTTCCCGGATTCACACTTTAACATTCCAGCAAAATACAAATTCCTAAGTTACTCAGCGGGCAGCACTAGTATAGGCGTTTACGATGTTGATTATAGAACCGAATATCAAGACAAATACGATAGATCTAAGCATTAACGCATAACTTGTATATCCGTTACAAATCCGATATCCCTAACCCATAGTTGGGAATCTACTCACTCATGGAGTTTACTGACAATGAAGATAACATAACCCTAAACATGATAAAACCTAGGAAATTCGACGCCTCGATCTTCCCTATTGTGTTACCGATGTATGGATTGATGCTTCTCTCCTTTTCCAGCGTCTCCCGAGCCTTTCCTGATGATTTCCAAGCCTTTCCTTGCCCTAGCCGTCACGCCCTTGTGTCTGGCTCTGATCTTTCCTCTTATTTTGCTTGTTCAAACTCTAAATCTAGGTGGTTGCGAGAAAGGCGGCCCGCTCGGGTACACGTTTTACCATGTCGTGCAGAGCGCAGCCCGATCGTATACTTCGTCCTGCCCGATCGGGCAATGCTTCCCGATCGCGTGTTCTAACAGCCCGAGTCGTGTAAACTCTCGGGGATTTTCAGGACAAATTGCCGCCCGAGCGGGTACCATGTTATTGCTCGATTGGGTATGTTCACCGGATCATATTGTCTTCGTGCCCGGGTTGTGTGGATTGTTGCAATTAACCCCGTAGCTTTTGCCCGAGCGGGTAGACCTCAGTGCCCGAGCGGGCACTCTTCATTTCATGCTTTTGCTTCATCCGCTCGATGCTCGGGTGTTCCCTTGGGTTCCGTGGCTTGAATTTGACTCCGAGTGAATTGTATCTTCAATTTGTGTGATTTGATCCAGGAATTTTCCTTTTTATGTTCGTTTAGGCCTTGTCGCCTTAAAACCTGAAAACCAATAAAAAGGGCGTATATAAAGAACAATCGTATCGGAATTGTAACTCGTGCTATTAAATCTATGCGAAAATGATACGAATACCTAACCTAAAACTGATACACTTTACGTGTTATCAAACTCCCCCAGACCTGAACCTTTGTTTGTCCTCAAACAAAACTAAAGCCAAGTGTAGGAAGAATCTAATAACGATGGATACTAGCATGAATAATTCGAAGAGTTAGTCATTAAACAAAATGACGCGTCACATGAACAAAAATCTAAGCGTACCGAGTATAGACTTATATTTACCGAAAGTTCCGAGCCATGAAATCCTACCAATAATCTAAGTCTATTTCACAACCCTAGATAGCATCCAAGCGATCTCCATACCAATTCCCCTAAGCTTTTGATATCATTACACATGTTTTCTCGTTCTTATTCTTTTCTTTCTTTCTTTCGATACTTAGATCCACGTTTGGTTCCTAGGACGTCGAAGTCGAAGAGGGATGGCTTTCTACTAAGACCCAGGCTGCCTATGGCACACTCATAAGGTCGTGTGACCTTAGCGGAGTGAAGAGGTGCGTTATTGAAGATCATATTTTTCGCTTTTTATTTTTTTGATTATGCATCACTCTAACCCTTAGGACGTAGAACAATGCCTCAACCCACCACTTAGACCTGAACCATCAATCTCGATGTACTCATGTCAACGCTTACCTAGAATAGTCAGAAACTTATCCTAGATGACAATGGAGTATAAGCGTGTGGAATCTAATAACTATGAACGGTAAAGATATATCAAACAAGCAAGGGATAAACGGTATACACAGAGATATGGCTACTTGGTACTGAAACCTAGGAGGTGAATTCAACTATCGATCATGGCTTCAAGCACAACTACTCGACTAATCAGTACCCAAAAGACTTCTAAGCAAACCTAGACTATTGTTCACGATTCGACAAGGTCGCAAAAAATGACTAAAGCTAAAAAATTTGTACTAGGTATCCATCTATTATTCCTAATCCTAATCCTAATCGCAATCGCAAATATGTCACTCATAATAAAAATCCGTATCACTCAAAAGAGTACCCTCCCAGACCTGAACGGAACACAGTCTCGGTGTTCGAGATCTATGAGGGATACCCGCATGCCAAAAATTCGAGAAGATATATGAGAAAGAATAAGAACGAATACACCTGGTGTGTTTAGCTTTGTCGAATTTGTGATACATCCGAATGTGTGATAATCTCTTGCTCTAATGCGGGTGTTATCGCGAGGGACCTGAGATTAGAATCATGCAACACAAAAGATAGAGAAAAGAGTACTACATCAATTAGTCTGAAAGAGCGTACATATACGCGAAAACGAAAAAGAAATAAAATACGAAAAATAGGTCTATAAAATAAAAAATAGAAAAAGAAAGAAAAGGAAAAAGGAAGAATGGTCTAATCCTCTACCTCTCCACCGTGGGTGGCCGGAGGGTCTGCTGGCTCCGCGGGTGCCCCTTCCCCAGGTGGGAAGTAGAATGAGTGCAGCTCGTATGGAATGTGCGGGTGGTACGGAATGGCGCCAGTGTGGTAGTCCTGCGGGATTGGCACGTACGGCTCCTGATAGTGCTGCATGCTGAGCTGCTGGAATCTACGAACGGGCTCCGTGAGATAGAACGTGTGCTGAATGGACTGCTCCTGAAACTGCTGTTGCTCCGCATATCTCGCAGCCTCAATGTCGTGCTTCGCCGCCTCGAGGTCGTACCTCTACTCTGCCATATAAGACTGATATCTAATCTCCTCCGCAACATACCTGAGAACGTCGGAGACACCTTCCATGGAAGGGAAGTCAGAGCAGTTATGAGGGTACTGTGGGCGAGTACGAGAGTGAGTGGCGCGTCGGCTGCGCTGTCTAAACATCGAAGGTCCTGGTGCAGCGACTGGAGGTGGATCTACCTCACCTAGTCCCGGGTCGATGTATCCGATGGCGGGGTCAATCGTGAAACGTATGCCCTTCTCGTCTAATCCCGGCATCTGAATCTCGTGTAGGTTGACTTCCAAGTTTCGATCGTGTTCATCCTTGTAGCTCCATATGACTCTGTACCTCCGATTGATATCGCCCTTCGGTTACGCAAGTTCTGAAGGTTCAGCTCCGGCTCCTCATTAATCTTGTCATCTGTTAGGATGCCAAGGTTGATCCCGACTCTTCGTGCTATCATCGTGACAATCCCACCACACATGATCTTCGTGTCCGTACTACATTTCTCGGTGGCGATGTCGTGGAAGTGTCGCATGACTAGCGATGCCAAGTCGATGTCTAGTATGTCCCACTCGTCCACAGCGAAGCCTGAGTGTACCTCCCGCCTAAGGTATGCTTACTCCATGTGGTTGACTCCGTCTTGTGCTCCTTTTCCTAGTATAGAAGAGACTAGGAAATAATGGAAATACCTCAGGGCGGGGTGGCGTATGTGGCTGACTTTAGACCTCGTCGAGTAATCACCATAAGCAATCTGGTCCCAGAATTGCGCTTGACGGCACCTGTTGTGCTCAGGAATCTTCGTGAAGTTGTAGTGCGGAGCGTTAAGTACGATCGCAAACTGTCGCGTGCTAAACCGGTAGTTCTGTCCTAGCAGACGGAACTCCATGAATGCTCTCTCCCGATCTCCTAATTCGGGGAATAATGCTGTGCACGACGCGAAGAATTCCGCTGTGAGGTTGCGGTATGTGTACTCCTGCATGTCTCGTAATCCCGTCCATCCCAATGTGTTGAAGATGGCGTCGATGTGCTCCTCGATGTGGAGGGCAGTCATAGCTTCCAAGGATAGGAAGCATGATGGGAATATCCGTGGCTGTAGTTCGGTGAACCTCGACTTTTGACCGTACAAAAAGGTTGTTATCCGGTAGTTGTATTACTGATGGGACGTTGTGATTGGCATGTATGGCGTTAGTTCCGTGATGGCATCCGACTTTGCTGGCCATCCGTGTTCTGGATCATAGGCATCAGATCGGCATTTCTTGAACTTTGGAAAAGCTTCGGGGCGATCTGCAAAACAAACGAAGAAGAAAAATAAGCGTTAGTCACTGTTTGCAGCATACCCAATCGGGTAGAAGGTCTTGCCCGCTCGGGCTCAATTTCGGCAAAATACCCCGTAGGTATTGCCGGACTCGGGTGAATTCATTGCCCGAGCGGGTTCAAATTCACACTGCCCGATCGAGTTCTAACCCTAGACCGATCGGGCTGGTTTGGGAAATCGCAACATCCAGTTCGCGTTCGTGTTTCAATCCGCAAATTTGCCCTAAATCTTCTCTAACCAGGCCTAAATCTAGTCCATATCAGTCCAAAATCACATAATATTGCATAAATATACCTGGAATTCAAGAGGAATTGAGAGATTTTCGGGTTTCGCGAGAGAGGAGGGAGAGGGTATTTCGAGTAACCGAGGGTCGACCGGCGACGATGATGAACAGCGGTGGAGTATGAGCGACTCCGGCGGATGATGCGGCGTGAAGGGTTGCAATTGGGGTAACACGGTCGGGTTGAATTTGGTTGTATGAATGGCCGCTCGGGTTACTCGAAATAAAAACTTACCTGTGTAGGTGATATACGATGCCCGCTCGGGTACTCTGAGTCTGCCCGATCGGGCTCTCTTGAATTTTGACCTAGCCCGCTCGGGTGGAGTATGTATGTTCGACCGGGTAGTGCTGCAAAATCGAAAAAATTATACGAGGAAAACCATGCAGCAAAAATCAATAAGACCACTAAAATTCCTAAATCCTAAAAATTTGTCCAAGTCATAAAAAAGAGTTCAAAAATAGAAATAAAACGAAAACGACGAAAAAGGATATGGGGCTCGGGTTGCCTCCCGAGAAGCGCTTGTTTACGGTCGTGAGCTTGACCAAAGCGTGTTACTCATCAGGTGGACGTCCTCTACGTCGTCTTGTACGTAACGTCTCGCGTGCAATATGTGCTCGATAAGGTGTGGCACGCGAATCAGTTGAATTCCTTTCACGATCGGTATTGTCGTCCCTAAGATTGATCATGATGCTATCTAAGTTGGATGCTAGATCGTGCTGTCAAAAAATTCTGGTCGAGCTGTTCTTAAGTCCGGGTTAGGCGTTCGTCGCTTATTTCCTTCAGTGTCTCCAGAGATATTTTGTGTGTGAGCCTTTGTGGTGAAGGCGTCATCTTTACCTTAGGTGCTTTATCGATGTCCCAATTGTGTGCTGGACGTTTGGTGTAGCTTCTCGGCATCTCAGGGTTATTTATGTGTTGACTTGCACCTCATTTAGCTCGGGTTGTGCGGAAGTCTGCCTAAGGGATTGTGAGACCATGTTAGTTTCACCTATTTTTTCATTTAACGATGGATTTGGCTGATCTACAGTCTCACAATCCCTTAGGCAGACTTCGCTGACATGTTCACGAGGATTTATTTCTGAACTTTCCGATCGAACCTCTTGTGGTTGCGATGCCCCTTGTGCAAGATCTGAAGCTTGCGTGTCCAATTGTCTAAGAAAATCGTTCATCTGCTCATTGGTGCTTTCTTGTTCCGCTTCCACTCCCATAACCAAGTTGTTTCGATTCTCAAATACTTCAAGGAGGTGGGTAAACATGGTGGCACAATCGGAGGCTGCTTCGGATTGGTTTGGGTGTGACTGAGGCATATATGACTGATAGCTCTGAGTTTGGGGTTCCGTCCATGGCTGAAAGTTCCCAAACGATGGCTGTGCAACATACCCTCGGTGTTCTTGTACGGGAAGTATGCGTGATCGCTCCATCCGTGATTATACGTATTCCCGAAAGGCCGATTGTAACTATCGTAGATCTCTTCTTCATACCCCAAGCGTTTTGTTCCCATGATTGCTCTGAGTAATGCGGATGGTATAAGTCAGAGAGCATACGACGAATCTCGGAAAGTTGATATTTCAATTCAGCTATCTCGGCACACGAACAGTTGAAGTTGATTATGTTACCTCGCAAAATAGAGAACACCAAACTCGATTAAGCTCCGAGAGGTAAAGAAAAATTTGACTCCATAAGAAAGAAAAAACAAAAACAAAAACACGAAAAACAAAAGAAGACTCCGGAAAGGACTAGATCTTAATCTAGCGAATTCCTAGTCTAGACCGTAATTAGTCCCCGGCAACGGCGCCAAAAACTTGATGTGCGGAAATTCAAGCGAAAATATTTCCTAGACCACTCTACCGCAAATATACAATTCGTGTAGTACCAGGGTCGAACTCTAGGGACTAATGCAGCATTTTCCTAAGAATATCACTAAACTAAGACGATGAGAAATAGATGATAGCGTGGTGTAAAACTCTAAAAGACTAAACTAAATGGTGGCAGCGATAGAAGGATTCGGAAGCCTTGACGATGAAGAACACTACGGGTGTGGGGATACCGGGAATCGCAAGGATGTAACAACTAAAGATCATAAACCTATCGAATTATCTTGATATGGGAAATTCATGCTCTAAGATGAGGAGTGATTCTGCCGAGCCTAAACCTCCTAACCATAAGTACGTGCAATCCTACCTTCCAGCAGCGATTAACTCGTACTATGGCAGCGTTACGCGCGCAATCCTAATTCCTAAGTCGATTAACCGATCGATCAGATTCTCATTAATCGAACTTAACCTACAATTCAACAGTTCCAGATTCACACTTTAGCCTTCCAGCAAAATACGGATTCCTAAGTTACTCAGCGGGCAACACTAGTATAGGCGTTTACGATGTTGATTATAGAACTGAATATTAAGACAAATACGATAGATCTAAGCATTAACGCATAACTTGTACATCCGTTACAAATCCGATATCCCTAACCCATAGTTGGGAATCTACTCACTCATGGAGTTTACTGACAATGAAGATAACATAACCCTAAACATGATAAAACCTAGGAAATCCGATGCCTCGATCTTCCCCATTGTGTTACCGATGTATGGATTGATGCTTCTCTCCTTCTCCAGCACCTACCGAGCCTTTCCTGATGATTTCCAAGCCTTTCCTTGCCCTAGCCGTCGCCCCCTTGTGTCTGGATCTGATCTTTCCTCTTATTTTGCTCGTTCAAACTCTAAATCTAGGTTGTTGCGAGAAAGGCGGCCCGCTCGAGTGCACGTTTTACCCGGTTGTGCAGAGTGCAGCCCGATCGTGTACTTCGTCCTGCCCGATCGGGCAATGCTTCCCGATCGCGTGTTCTAACAGCTCGAGTCGTGTAATCTCTCGGGGATTTTCAGGAAAAATTGCCGCCCGAGCGGGTACCATGTTGTTGCCCGATGGGGTATGTTCACCCGATCATATTGTCTTTGAGCCCGGATCGTGTGGATTGTTGCAATTAACCCCGTAGCTTTTGCCCGAGCGGGTAGACCTCAGTGCCCGAGCGGGCACTCTTCATTTCATGCTTTTGCTTCATCCGCTCGATGCTCGGGTGTTTCATGGGTTCCGTGGCTTGAATTTGACTCCGAGTGAATTGTATCTTCAATTTGTGTGATGTGATCCAGGGATTTGCCTTTTTACGCTCGTTTAGGCCTTGTCCCCTTAAAACCTGAAAACCAATAAAAAAGACGTATATAAAGAACAATCGTATCAGAATTGTAACTCGTGCTATTAAATCTATGCGAAAATGATACGAATACCTAACCTAAAACTGATACACTTTACGTGTTATCAATAGTCATGAAAAGATTTGAAGACAATATATTGAAGATCTGAGTTGGAGTTACGCAATGGAAAGGCACCTATAAAAATATTTAGATTGTCTCGGCTAGTGAAAACAACATTATAGAGGTGGTTAAAAGGGGACGTTAAATTTCAAGACGGATATGCATCAAACATTGCTCGTTTTGTGGATATTGTGGCTTCAAGGCTCATTGGTATGAAAAGTCACGATTTTCACGTTTTCATGCAAAGACTCATTCAAATTGTGTGTGCTGAGCTATTACCACAAAATGTTCACAATGTGTTATGTGTTATTAGATTATTCTTCAAAGCTATATGTTCAAGGAATTTAAAAAGAGATAACTTTGAGTTATTGAAAAACAATATCTCTAAAGTATTATGCTCTTTGAAAAGAGTTTTTTCGCCTTCCTTCTTCAATGTCATTGAATTTTTTCTAAAACATTTACAAGATGAGGCAATACTCGGCGGTCTGGTTCAATTCAGGTGGATTTATCAAGTTGAAATGTTTTTCTTTCATTTAAATAAAAATTCCAAAAACAAAGCAATGGTTGAAGGATCTATTATTTAACAATACTTATTGGAAGTAATTACATATTTTAGCACATTTTATTTCGAGTCACATATTCCGATGAAACAAACAAAATCAGAAGAAGATAACACGAACTATCTATATCAATATAATCCTCAGTTTGGTATGATTTCTGAGATCTTTACACAAGTTGGATGTATAGGAGGGAAATTCAAGGAATATTTGCTAACACCAGAGGATTATAATCACATCCACACATATGTATTTTTAAACTTTCGAGAGATTTTACCTTTCGAAAGGTTGAAAACGATGAAAATCGATATTTTAATTTACAAAGATATATATATATATATGTGTGTGTGTGTGTGTGTGTTAACATACTTTAATTATGGGATCTTTGATGATGAAATAATAGGTACATATCCTCGTCTAAATGCACACAAACTCACCGAAATGAAAGTTTAGCATTATTCCTCGTTGGTTAGTGAATACGTTAGAACATGTATTTTTTGTACATTTACTTAAAATAATTTATGTTATAAGTAATCATTTATTTTTACATTATATAGGTTAAGGGTTCCAATTAGAGATATCCTACTTGAATAAGAGATTTGGGTAATGGTCCTATAAGAAATGTATTGTGTTAGCCAATTATTTTTACTTGGGGATACACATTCCACATGTACGAGCATGGAAAACATAGAAGCACATTCAATTACGGTGTTTGCGTTAATAGTGAAATAGAGGATGATAATTTATATGAAATTTTGTACCACATCATACAAGTAGAATAACTTGGTCTAGTTCAAATTACCAACAAATACATGTTGAAACACATACATATTGCCAACGAATGCCCGGTGAAAAATTCCATCAGGCATCCGTTGGAATAGGCTATAATGGCTATCCTCCCCCTAGTTAGCTCGTCGCAAACAGGCGATAGCTTTCAATAGGTATCCATTGGAAATTCAAATGGGGGCCGTTCAAAGTTAGACGTAAAGCCGATTTATGTTATCCATTGCCTCAGAAACACAATTTCCAACTAGTAGCTATTTGAAATTCCAACGGATGCTCATTCGAAACTTAACAGTCACATCAATTAATGACTTTCGTTGATTGGAAAAAATTTTCAATTGGAAAATTATGTATTTAATCCGTGTAATAGTTCATTTTCAACACATTCTCAAAACCAAAACATCAAATTCTTTTAAACACAAATCATGAACTCTTAAACACAACGAGAGCTTAACGATTTATCGGGTAGGGTGGTTTATTGGCGTGTTACATCGGATCCCGCCACCACCACCTCTGCCACCATATTAGCCTCCACTACCTAGAGGTCAATAAACTTAGTCCTTACCAAAAGAACAAATTTATCTAGAGGTCGATAATAACATTATCGTTAATATTTCTTTAAATATATAAATTTTTTTAAATCGATATGCTAAAATAATTTTTTATATTGCAGACTGTTAGGACATATAAGGGGCGTCTATACGGTCTAGGTTTTCTATTAAAAGATATTATAGAGGACGCTACGAAAATACCCCCACGCTCCAAGAGACTTTCACGCAAGAACGATGCATCGAGCAGCTCAAGACTACTCTTCGGGAAAAGAAATTCGAGATTTGAGATACGCAAGCACATATGCATGATATTGAGATTATTATCACATTTTTTATCGGTTGAGCGTATTAGCCACCACCACTGATGGGGGCAACAATGCCGAGATAAGAACTGATCATCGACTCCGATGCAACCCCTTCCTAAGGATTGGCGAGGATGGGGATGAAGACAACGATGCTGGATTAGCTGAAATGTAAAGAATCAATTTTTTGATTTTGTATAGCTTTTTATTTTTTTTAATTCGTCAAATTATAACCAGATGTCCGTTTATAGAAGAACAAAATTTTCAATGGGCATCCGTTGAAATATTTTAAACTTTCTGCCAATTCAAAACCCATAGGTATCCGTTGCTAAATCCCGCAAATATTTCAACATATGCTGGTTAGTATCAAGGCAACATTTACAACGGATACCCATGTCAATTTTCCAACGGGCTTCCATTGAAATATTTTAACGGGCATCAATTGTAACGTTCAACAGCGATATTTGTTACAATCCCTTGATACCTCACAATGGATAATATCGGTTGAAATGCCATTTGCAAATTACAACGGACGTGATTTTTCACCTATCGATTCCCAACGGTCAGAAATCTGTTGGAATCCGTTGGAAAATGTCATTTCCAACAGAAGCTGATCATTTCTAACAAATATGACCATTGAAAATGGCTTATTTGTTTTGTAGTGCGGGAAAAATGTCTATACTTGCTTCGACGTGCAGATTTTTGGTAAAGCCTAAACTCGCTCGACCAGAGTTAACATCGTCGAGCTAATAGGCATCACCTCAGACTGCCCAAGCACTCATGCACCAACATCGTATTTCCTATATAAACTAAATCGTAAACCACCACGAGTAATTCAGAAAAATTTTAAGGAAAAGAGGAGAACGTGAGTTTGGTGTGTGACTTCACCCTCGCAAAAAATATATTTTATAAGACATTTATGCACGTACAGGTACGTGTTTCCATGGGGGACTTTATTTAGGCGAGAGGAACCGATTACCTCTACCATCACTCGACCGAGTGATTTTGGGATCAAGGTCGGTTGGGTCGAGCGTTCTCTCAGTTTCCTTTTTCGCTTCTCCAAAAACTTATTGTCCACGGTTCCTACAAATGATTATGCAAGTATAGATCCATAAAAAAAATTTGCTCCAAAAATAAAAGATATTCCAAAGTTAAAAAAATAGGTCAAAAATAAGAAAGAAAAATATGGTCTGAAAATAGAAAATTAAGTTCGGGTTGACCCCTGAAAAGTGCTCGTTTATGATCCCAAGCTCGACTGTATTAGTTCTACTCACTGAGACTTCGATCATATTTTGTCGCTCTTGTTGTGGTCATGGTAAGGTGGGAAACTTTTATATCTAACACCTTGATATGAGTGTAGATTCGTTCTATTCGTTGTCCGATCGTCGCTTGAATTCGTCATGATTAACCTTCACTCCCCGCAGCTCGGTAGTGTGAGTCTTGTGATCCTGAATCAGCTAGGAGAAGATAGAATTTATTTCATCGTTTGTGTGGGATTGGTGCGATGCCAAAATTGCTTCCCTCTATTGGTAGACCATGTTATGTTGTGTCAAACTATTCTTGAAGTTCACGTGCTGAGGTGGCTTCAAGAATGGGTGCTGCTGATAATTCCCCTTTGGTGGATTCTACACATTGGTAGTATTCTTATAGGAGATATTAGGGTCATTCCTTTAACTCAAGATTTATGTGTTTAAATAAGGGATTATTTGTCATGGAACCTGCTTTTTCCGCACCATAAAGACCTTCAATCGATCACCTTGATGTCCTTGAAAGTCTGATGATGCTACTGCTCCACATTTCATGTTGACCACTTGCAGCTTCATTTCAGTAAGCTCGGCTAAGAGGGTTGAGACCTCGTTTTTCATTTTCGTTTGTGTGATCCTACTCGTATACTCATGTGGAGGGTTTCGCTCGTTTTCCGTCTTCTCTATTTGCTCCTCAAGCTTGGTGAAATGGATGTTGTGCAATGATCCTCCACAATCTTCACTTATCCAAATGCGAATATCTTCTTGGAGTAATGAAAGTGAAATTGAGGTACTTTTGATCCATCACATGGTGTGGACATGTGTGCTAGTAGCCTTGGAAATGATCTCACGCCTCATACAGAGTCTCGTCATCCTCTTGAGTGAAGGAATTTATTTTGCTCTTTAACATATACATTTTTTATGAGACGGGAAGAAATGCATCTTGAAGCGCTCCTCAAGATGACTCCGCATTGTGATGGAGTTCGGTGCCATTGTGTAGAGCCACTCTTGCACTCAGTCCATTAGAGAGAACATGAAAGCCATATGCATGACCACCTTGTCCGTTTTTCTCTGGACTTGCTTGAGGAGGTGCACAAAATCTTGAACCTTATAGGTTGAGGTTTGGGTCCTCATAGAGGCATCCTCTAAATGCAATCTAGTTCAACATCTGCAGAACGATAGTTAAAGCCCAAATCGGTTGTGATTGAACATTCTGCAAAGATATGGATCGTGTTGTACCACGATCGAACAATGGGACTATGTGTAACTAAATATAATCGTTTAAAAATACTAATATCATTAATATATATATATATATATATGTATGTGTGTGTATAAATAGATAATTTAATCTAAACTACTATCTATGTACGAGTTGGGACAGTACTACAAGACTCAAATATTGCTTTTATGTATACAAAATATCTAAGGACTTCAGAATTATGGTTCTTATTCATTCAGGGAATTAATAATCTTAAGTGTATCTACATGCTCTCACAATACAAATCCGGATCTAACTATTCGCTTAGTGCAAATCCATTCCGAGTGTACAACTATCAACGTGTTCGCCTGATAACCTATACACAAATGTATATCAATCTACCCACTCTCATAGAGTAGACTCCTATACAATATTTAGACCACTACGCGATGACTATATATTGAATGCATTATCACATGACGTTCTCGCTCCTAGACAGATTAATCACTTGTCAAATGATTTCTCATGTCTATCTATTGCATTAGATCTATTCTAATCTGATATTTCAATCTGAACCAAACCAAATAAAAATGAATTTACGGGATCCTTCGAAAGTTGAAAGAGTAAAACATGCAATGGACCGTTGAATTAAAAAAAATATTTCAATTTAAGAGTGTAATATTTGCATACACAATACTCTAATCTACATCGAGTATATCTACATCACTGAACTAAATTAAAAATAAAAACGAGAAAGGATATAAGTTAGCAATGCTCAATCGATCTATCACAATCTATTGCTGCCATGATCTCACCTTCAATCGTCTTGTACTCATCATCTAGATCTTGATGTGATCTGAATAGCTCCTTCACTATTCAACCATTATCTTAAAGTTTTTTTTTTCGAACTTTTGGTATCTATAGAGTTCTCTTCTCTTCCAAATTTGTGCTATCTCCCATTCTCAGAAAACACATCCTCATTAAATAGAGAAGCATCCCACTTCTTAAACAATTCAAAATTTTAATTTTTAAGTGGATTCAGTAAACCGCTCAGCCGAGAAGGCCATCGTTGGGGTCAAGCGTTTGGTTGTTCTTTGCTTCTCGCGTGGACATAGGAACCGTTTTGAGTGATTTAGATGGGTTGTTTGGTCGAGCAAAAGACCGCTCGGGCGAGCGAATCCTCTGGATCATAAAGTCACCTCTAAATGGACGAACACTCAGTTAAGTAATTTTCCTCTTGAGTCTAGAAAATCTAATGGATTTTCAGATTACGAAGCGACCGAGTGAACAACTACTCTATCTGAGCGAATTTTCTGGAATATTTTGAGAATGCTTTAGAATGTTTGACTGATCACATAAACGTTTTGGTCAAGCGTTTTCATTGGATCTGTCTCGAATGCTCCTTAGTTCTTATTATCTATAAGATCAAAAGATGACAAAAAAAAATGGCATAAAAAGTAACTAAAAAGATGGAAAAATATTTAAAAAAAGTATTATAAATCATAGAGTGATTTAAGCGTGATGAGTGACCGAGTCTAAAATCCCATAGGATGGTCTTACTCAACATATTATCCAAACTAATATTAACATTAGATAAGACATATGTAACATGTCGTAAATAACAATTTATCAAATAATTCATCATTATGAAAAATAGCACAAATGTTATTACAAAGATACTTTGATATTAAGATAATATCTTGCATAGAAATATAAATTTATATTCAAAAATATTCTAAAAAACGTTTTCTAACAATACAGTATTCCTAGTATACATACATAGAGAAATCAATCTTAAAACTAATGGTATAACCCTTGCATTATTCTTTACTTGTTCAATCTTATATAGACCCTCAACCGCTTAAAGATATTAGAGATGATAAAGCTACAATTGATGTCTAATACACATATTAAAGAATCAATAGTGTCAAAAGAAATCATGAAAAAACTTTCCATGTAGGTGATACTTTGTTTCTTTTCATTAAGACTTGCAAGACATTCCTTTTAGTTTTTCTTCCAATGTCATTTTTTCTTGTAGAAGAAGCACATTTGGTTTGATTACACCACTCATTACCGTGTTGAGCCTTATCTTGGGTCATTTCTTTGCCTTTCTCTTATAGGAAGACGAGCCAACTACCATCACCATATCTTATGCTAGTCGTGATTCATCTTGTTCGTGTTATAGTTGACAATGAAATATGAAAATGTCTCGAGTAGTGACACAAGTTCAGATCCTAATACAACTCCTTGTCCAACTTGCACCCTAACTTCTCCAGTTATTGGATAAAATCAATCAACTTGAGAATACGGGGTCAACTTAGATTTGAATAGGGTGTTCAAAACTGATATCTCGTCGTCCTACTCTATGAACCGTGCATATTCTTAATATAAGCTATTGTCTATTGTGAATCCATATGTTTATGTTATCATTGGAGTTCAAAACTCATCAATACAATGATGATACACGTTGCATTCGTACCATCCTCCAAATGCTTTAAATAAGCACTTGTTGCTTAAGCATCGTCTACGTGGTGTGCCTGTTTGATCGGATTGTCGATCATATCAATAATTTTCTCGTGCATGAGAATACTTGAAGATTGTCGTACCAATTATCAAAGTTCATCCCAAAACATTTGTTAACATCTAAGATGGAACACAACGAAATAGAAGACATTCTTCCCAAATTGATTAAAACGTGGAAAGAAAATAAAACACATAGATACGTAATAACAACACATAACATGTTTTAGACATGAACTTATTCTAAACAATTTCATCCTACTAACTAATGGTACCATAGCACCAGAAATCATATTTCTCATTAGCAGTCATTTAACCTTTCTAATGCATGAGCCTTTTAAGTGTCAATTTGCTTCTCAAAACATACAATTTAGGTTCATATGCTTATGTTATAGCTCAACATCAGGTCATTCATATTGACATAGTTGAGTTCACACGTCACTTATGATTAACAAACAATTATGATTTATATCCCCTACGTAGTTTAAGCGTAATCAATTGCTCACTTCCACTATGCATCTTATGCAATAGATCTATACTATTTAACCATGCAACTCTATATCTCTTGGTTGTTAGATTAACCCTACAAAACCTACAACTCTAAATTTTTTTATAACTCGTGTGTCTACATTGATTGGAAAGCTATAAGTCAAAACATTTTGACCTTTCAAATTCCATTTTTTAAAACTTGAACATGCATCTGATCAAGTGCTCAACCTAACCAACAATCACATTATCTGAAACAAGTATATCATTCTATAGAATTCGCTTAACTAGAAGTCGACCGAGTACTGATTCCTGATAATATGCTCAAGTTGAAAATTTACATTGCTAAGGCAAGTAGTCTTACTACTTGGTCGACTACACTTCAGCATTTCATCCAAAGAATTAACTTGGCCCGAGTAACATTTACTCGAGCCGATATCCTCAATAGTGAATATGATCAACCAAAGAAACTATTTGCTTGGCCAAACCTTTTATAGATAATGAATTATCTCGGTTCTAACTAAATTTTCTAGGTAGGTAGGTTTTACAAAAATTTCTTAATACTCGGTCGACAATCTCATTGCTCGGCCAAGTGCATCATCCAACAGAAAACATTCAACCGAGCAACAGATCATCCAAAACGAATTTACATAGAGAATTTTCTCGACCCGAATAGTCAAATTGCTCGGCCTATTGAATTCATCATCATTCTTTAAAGTCGTAACTCACCACTATGTTCGGCCTGAGCAATATAGTGTTCGACCGAGCATTGTTCCGTTTTGATTAAATAATTAATTACATATGAACAAACGTTTTTGATATCACTTTAGGGTTGCTAACATGGCGCCAAAAATGCATTTATAAAAATCCAATTATATGATGTAGTGTGTTTTCGAGGAATTTTTTAGTGTTTTACAAATAAACAATGTATATGGTTCGAAACCAATAACGTCATTTGTTTGAGATATTTTTAGAGAGGTTCAAATCATGAAGCTTCCAGGAGTAGTCAACACCGATATCGATCTCCATTTTCAACACGATGTATTTGGAATTGTGAACTCTTCAATAATCCTTTTTCATTTTACTATCTTTTTCACTCTAGAACAATTTTGGATGTGGATGTTGATTTTATTCTAATAAGATTAGGTTTAAGTTAATTATAACTCATATAAATAATTTTTGGTTAAGCATCAAATCACCCATAATGATTAGATAATTACACGACATTAAAAAATTTTACAACACCAATAACCACAGCCAACTTCCATGTTAAAGTGATCAACTAGTTCTTCAATCCTGACATGTTGATCCTTTGTTTTCAAGACATCAACTAGTTCCTTCATTCTTGACATGTCGAGGCTTCAAGAAAACAAATTAATGTTGATCCAAACAAATGGTTGTTGATTTCATATGTTTGGTAATCTCATGATAAGTATTTCCAATGTTCTAAAAGGGAGCTCTAGGCACCAAATCACCGTTGGATGCTCAAATTTTCTCTAGGTGTTCGTTATATGTGTTAGGTAGTTTAGGCATCCTGTCTAGCCGGTCTAAAAGTCTTTATAGAAGATTCAAGTGTTTAAAAGTGTTCATCTACATTATCATCTAGGTGGTTTAGCATCTAATAATTTTTTTAAAGCTTTCATTTAGATTAAATATATATTTTTTTTAATTTATTAGATTTTAATCACGTACTCTTTTTTAACATTCTTATTTACAATTTTATCTTTTTTTTAATCATGATGTGATAATCTTTTTTATTAATATAGAAAAATATAATCGTTTAAAGAAAAAAACTTTTACTAGTATTTATATACGCACAAATTATTGTTTATTTTCTATATATCACCTAATTTGTCTAGAGCCTATGAGAAATATGCTAGGTCATCAGACTAGAGCATACCACCTTTTGGGAAATTGGTCTGTAATGTATAAGAGATTTTGGATAACGCAATAAATTGTCACGTAGCGAAGATAGACGATATGAAAGTTTGAGAGGAGAGATGACACCCACTAACAACTCACTTTTTTGTGTCATTGGCTTCATATTTTGATTCTACATTGCTTTTAGATATAGTGAATTTTCGGTAGAATTTTTCAAGGTGTATTAGAAAAGAAATAAGATGTATTTAATTATTCCGAAAAAACGAATGAAAAAGCAACCGATTAGGAGGGTTGTAAAGTTAGGTTAAATACTAACTCTTCTATCAAGTTTTGGATGTGGGTGTGTAAATACTATTCCATGATTTGTGTGTTGATTAACGGTTGATTTGGTAACTATTGGCAAGGAAAAGAGAACTAAGAGTATAAGATTATGATTGTGTGGATTCCAAGAAAAAAAATAAGAGTGAGAGAAAGATAAGGTTTCATCAAGTATTGGAATCACACTGAGAGAAGGATAAGGAGAATTGTTGAATTTTAGTCAAAAGTATTGGAATCACACTGAGAGAAGGAGAAGGTTTCATCTAGTTTAGATTCATCAGTTTAGAGAATCGGTTAAATGGACACACATGCAAGGCACATGACGCATATACATGCATGTATAAGAGACCGTTTTTTTCGGTTATATAGTTGTCTTCATTCTTTCTTCTTTTCTGAGTAGCAAAGAAATTTTCTGTAACAACCCATCATCATTTTTGTTCCTGAAATTCAAGTAAAATGTCATCAAGATCTCCTTGATGTTGGCCATGAGAAGAGCATCAACAACAGTTCGATGCCGAACAGATAATCAGTTTTGAGTCGTGTTCTTTGATTACGTCTTTGTATCCATTCTGTGTAAGAGCATTTTTAGATCATCAAGGATTCTGAGGTTACGAGTTAGAAAGATATAAAAACTAATAGTAAACCTAACATCATTTATCCATATGACAATTGATAAGTCCCTAATGTGTAAAAATTCGTTGAATTTTGTTCTCCTTAATTTCTTATTTAGTGCCCCAATTGATCAATACTTCAATCAAATGATCCTTTCTTTGTCAACAGCTTGAACGATAACAATGACGTCCTTACTCTACAGGTGATAAGGTTTAATATAGACAGCCCGAATGTTTTGTTCATTTGACTTAACTTAGTGATCCATAATTTCGAAAAATGCATATTTCTCTTGTCCGTTGTATTTTTGCTAGCCTAATGTCATTGACTGGGAGACAATTAATTTTAAATTTATTCACCAAACCCAAGAGAGCGAGGGAGAAAATAAACAGGAGGAGCGAGTCGCATGCAAATTTACCGATTTTCCTAGAGAACCCATTATTAGACATCTCCGCTTCATTTGGCAAGTTTATTGCATCTTTCTCTCTCTCTCTCCACTTCACACCCATAAAATCACATTGACATCACTTTGCATCTATCAAACCTGAAAAGAGATAGGGAGAGATGACTGAGAGCCCTGAAAATGGGTCTCCCGGAGTTGCGGAAACTAACCCAGGAAGTCCATCTTTCAGAAACAACAACTGTAGCAGCAGCATCAACAAAGAGCAAGATCGGTTTCTCCCCATAGCCAACGTCGGTAGGATCATGAAGAAAGTCCTTCCGGGCAATGGTAAGATCTCCAAAGACGCAAAGGAGACCATTCAAGAATGTGTATCTGAGTTCATCAGCTTCATCACCGGTGAAGCCTCCGATAAGTGCCAGAGAGAGAAGAGGAAGACAATTAATGGAGACGATATCATTTGGGCCATCACCACTCTTGGGTTTGAGGACTATGTAAAGCCCTTGAAGATCTATCTCTGCAAATACAGAGACACCGAGGGAGAGAAAGTGAACAGTCCTAAACAACAAAGACAACAACCGCAGCCGCAACATCTTCAACAACAACCACAACAAAATTACCAGTTCCAAGAGCAAGATCCGAACATGTCATGCAGTAGTAACCTTTACATGTCTCATCATCATCCATCTCCTTTTCTTCCCCCGGACCCTCAGTCATTTCCCGTCACATTTTCTCCAAAGTCTATGCCAAAACAATTTCCACAGCAACATGATCAGATTGATTCCGTTGGACAATGGTGAAAACTTGTTAGTTTATTGTTTTCTTTATACAAATATATGTTCCTTCTCGTTTACTGTTTCCTCTTCTTTAAAACACAGCAAGAAGTTTCAATGATTTCGAGGCTGTTAAATACGATACATACAATAGATACCCTTTAGATGCTTTGATGTTTTGAATACACACTCACGAAATGTTAAATCACATGTGTTATCTTTTACCCTATATGTTAATGGAATAAGATTACAGTGACATATTTCGGTATTCACATGATTTTAATTAATATGCATATAATCTCTTCTTGACTTCAACTACTCAGATGTTCTTCGTCATGATTACCTGTAGTTTCGTAAACCAAATAACGTTTCATTGCTGTTTCACAATTGCACAAGAAACCAAATAGCAAGAAACTTGAAAGCAATCATAGCGAGCAAGAACAGAAATTTAGGACACCATGATTTAAAAGTTTACATTGAATGTCGTGTTCAATCCTAACTCTTGGCATAGAGATGAAATTGAGGCAACGGTCCCTCTCGGACACGAACCATGGAAGAGATCGACGGGTCGGAGCTAGGGTTCGACAGAGGAATAGGAAGAGGGTAAAAGGTTTGAGGATATCTGTTGGTTTTGCTCTTTGATCATAAGCTTAGGATTGATTAGCTCATGAACTCTCTTCTCACATGAATATTTGAGCAAACTAAAAAAATAAAATTGGTGAAAACTTGTTGTTTGTTCTTTATTGATTTGCTGGAAACTAAGGGTTGTTTTTGGGTTTTAGGTTGCAGATGGTTGAGTTGGTATTTTTGGGTGATTGTATTTTTCACCCATTACTCATTTATATATAATAATACCATACAAGAGCTCATATATCCTAGTTCACATGTTTAGGGTTGTTTTCATATGTCTCTTTCTGCATTCTGCATAAAATCAACCTAAACATAGGCTCAAAATCGTTTTTGATACTCTGTAACTTGTAATAATTCTGCTCCTTTTCTGTTTCATGTCTTTTTCATCTGATGGGCTTCTTCTGGGCTTCATGAATTCTTGAACTGGACTGCATAAAAGCTTCTTCAAAGTATTTGGGTTCGTTTTTAATTTTGGCTTTGAGTGGGCTTGCTCCTGGTGGCCCATCTCCTTTCATTTTCAAATTAGGGGTCATACTCCTTCCACCAATTCTAGGGTTTTCAGCCTCCTCTCCGTTTCGCCTCTGCTTTAGCGAGTCTGCCTCTTCTCCGGCGAGTTTGCCGCCCGCCCGTGCTCCGCCGCCTCCTCGCTTCTTCGATGACAGCAGCAAGGGTGAGATTCCAACACTCCGTCTCGAAACCTTAGTGATGTCGGTCGATGGTTTTGATTTCTTCTCCGCCTCCGCAGGTTCCTTCTCCATCGCCGCAGGTTTCTTCTCCGTCGGCTTCTTCTCGTGGCTCGCGGCGTGCCTCTCCTCCAGGCTGCTCGCGGCGCTTCTCTTCTCCAGGGTGCTCACGGTAAGCTTCCTGGTTTCTCTTCCTTCGATTGAATCTATAATACTCTTCTCCTTACTGACTTGTGCCTTGTTGTGTGTTTCATGAGTTACAGAGTAACTTCCAGCAGCATATTCTCCTCGGTATTCCCTTGTTCTCGGTAAGTTTCTAGTACTCTTTGGTGCCTCGTTTTGTTGTAGTTCACGGTTGGTAGGTTGTAGTTCACGGTTGATAAATATCTCCTTAGTTTCGTTGCATAATCCGTATGAGTTTCCAGTCTCATTTGCACATTTAGAGTAGCTTAAGGAATCCCATTTTAGTGGGTAGACCTTAGCCATCATAGGAATAACAACAATGATAGTACCTCTTTCATCGCTGATTCTGCATTCGTTCTTTGTAAAAATAACTTGGTAGCCCTTCTTTATCATTTGTGCTATGTTTAGTATATTTGCTCTTAGTTTTGGAACTAAGTATACATCTCTAACAATCTTTCTTCCTTGTTTTGTTTTGACAGATATATCCCCCTTTCCAGCGGTCATCAATAGCTCTCCATTTCCAATCGAATGGGAATTCGAACACTTCTATCCAGGTATGTAAACTGCTCCTCAATGTGCGTCATGTGGTTGGATGCACCGCTGTCCAGCACCCACTTGTGCTACAATCAACTGCTTCTGTGTTTCCCAACTAAAAATCGAACTCCAGATCGTAAAACAAAACCCACTCGTGCTCCTCATGTCACTCGTGCTCCTCATGTCACTTAGGATCCTTTAAGGCTTGAGTCATATTGGCGGGTTCACTTTCTACCTAAGCAACAAGAGCATATCAGTTATTGTTCTTATTAATATTACTCTTTGAACGAGTAACCATCGGGTGAGAATTGGTTCTAGGACGTTGTGGTGACACGACCAAGATGATGAGTTCAGGAGACTGTGATGATGTTTGTGGCGCAACATCTGGAGGAGTCGGAGACCGAGAGACAATATCTGAGGGTTGCTGCGGCGAAAGATCCGAGCTTAGGGGCTGAGACGGCAATGGAGCAATGAGCGGCGGCGAGAAGGATGGTGTAGGCACTACAAGAAATACACAGATTAGGGACTGAAGAATCAGTCCCTAATCCGTCTGGAAAGGCATTTAGGGACTGATTCGGGACTGGCACGAGCCGTCCGCAAATGAGCGTCGGCAATCAGCTCCAGTCGGTAAACCGTCCGCAATTGCGGACTGAAACGGTAGTTGGAAAACCGTCGGGAAATTGCGGACGGAATGTGCCGTCGGCAAATTTCCCGACTGGACTTTGTCACGGTTGTCATTAACCGTGCAGATAAAGACAACCGTGATAAACCACTTCTACAACCATCGTACAGTGGATGCCTAGCATTTTCTAACATTTCAAAAAATGTTTTTGCTTCTTCATTCGGATCTTCTTCAATATTTTCATATTCGTTTCTTTCCACAAACGCATTTTGCACCATTTCTACATAAGGGTTTTCTACATTTTGAAATGTCTGTGACACTTCATTATTTACGATACCCCTACTAAAATTTTCCACAACATCCCTCGTTCGTGGTGCAAAATTCTCTCCATGAGATAACCAAATAAAATAATTTGGAGTAAACCCTCTTAAATAGAGATGATTCCAAACGGTTTTCTCATTAACGAATTTTTCATTTTTGCATTTTATACAGGGACAAACCAACTTACCGTTTTCTCTATAAACTTGTTGATTTGTCGCCACCGTCATAAACTGTGTAAGGCCTTCTAGAAACTCCTTCGATACACTTTGAGTTTCCGGATCAATTCTTCTATACATCCACTGTCTCGAAACGAAAATATTCGATCTCGACGACGATGCCATTACAATTAGAAACGATAACAAGATATAAAGAGAAATATATGAGATTTGTGTGTGAGAAACGGGTAGAAGAGAAGGGATTAAATAGAAAATTTTAAGACCGATTCGGGACGAATTGCGGACTGGAATGAATATTTCCCGACGAACCGTCAATACGTCCGAAATTTGCGGACGGTTTGTTGACGGTAAGTCGACTGCACAGTCAGCAGTCCGCAATTTCCCTACCGCCACGATTCCAGTCCCTAATCCGTCCCGAATTCCGGACGACTTAGGGACTGATCTACAGTCCCCAAATTTAGGGACGGATTTGGGACTGTTTTCTTAATCCGTCTATAATTAGTCCCTAATCCGTCCCTAAATTTAGGGACGGATACTTCAGTCCGCAAATGCAGTCCCGAAATCCGAATTTTCTTGTAGTGAGGACTGACACAAGGTTGGGGGTTGACAACGGTGCTTGGCATTTTGGTTTGTGGGAAGAATTTGGTAGGGTCGGCAAAGGGATAGATAGACTCAAAGA
>CM071874.1:28561718-28579117 GCA_036759665.1 Gynandropsis gynandra
AAGCTGTGGCCGTGAACACCACACGCTTGACACCGGCCTTAATAGCCACGGCATGTTGGTGAATGCTGACGAGGACGGTGAGACCAATTTGATGAGCCGGACGAGCGAGAATCCGGGCGGGACCAATTCTGTGAGCATACGGTCGCGGGGTTGGCTGTGATGGGAGCAATGGTCGAGAGAGGATGCGGTTTAGCAGTAGCCAATTTGGCCTCATGGTTTAGAAGCTTTTCATGAACTTCTTCAACGGATGCAACAGTATCCTTCGCTCGGATTACATCCGCAATCGGCTTGTACTCCTCGGGAAGGCCGTCTAGAATTGCATTGAGGAGATCTTCGTGATCCAGCGGATTACCTAAGAGGGCAAGTTCATCAGCAGTGGTCGTGATTGCACGCAAGTATTCATCAATCGATTGAAATCCCTTGGAGCATTGTTTGATTTTGTCACGAAGTTGAAGAGGATGGCCGCGAGATGCTTTGCCATAGGTGTTAGTGAATGTCTTCCACGCCTCGTAGGTGGAAGGGGCGCGTGCAATGAGAGGCTGAAGGGAGACCGATATGGCTCCAAAGAAAGCTGAGAAGAGGAGACGATCTTGTTGCTTCCATGGCTGGAAATTAGGGTTGTCAACGGACACACCATCGCGGTAGATCTTGGTCGGAGGAACAATGGAATTGTCCTCGATGAAGCATTGGAGATTGTGTCTTTCAAGGAGGGCTCGAACCTGGACATTCCATGTGAGGAAGTTGGTCGGCGTCAGCTTGGTAATATTGGTCATGTTTACCGTGAGAAGAGTGCTGAGCGGATGTTGTGGATCAAAAGTTGGGGCTGCATCGGAGAGACGGACGGTAGGGTTACTGGTTTGGCCGACCATTGGTGGAGGAGGGGATAGAGGCGGCTGGGAAAGACAAGAGATGCAAGACTAGAGACGCAAGTCGAGGGGCGAGGCACAAGTCAAGAGGCGCGGCGCGAGACAAGAGGCGCGAGGCGAGAGGCGAGACGCTAGGTGAGATGCGAGGCGCAAGGCGAGAACGACGACTAGGGAGATCTGATTTCGGTTGGAGGCTTTTTTTTGAGGGCTAGGACGATGGCAAGGGAGGAGAAAAAGAGGGTGAACGGCGGTCAAAGAGGAAAGGTGAACGACGGACAAAGAGGACAGGAGGAGGAGCGGCGGCGGCTTGAAGAGGAGGAGGGCCGGCCGAGAGATTCAAATTTTAGGGTTAGGGTTGTCGTTAGACTTGATCAGCTTTGATACCATGATAATTTCGAATTGTGATTAATTTCATTAGAATGAGCCTAAACAACTATATGTACAAAAAGAGAATATTAGACCTAATTACAAGATTAGACCTAATTATAAAAATTACTTTTATGCCCTTGTACATGTATATCCTTTACACTTCTCCCCTCGTCTAGTTTCCCAATCCCAGCTTTTCTCCTCGTCAAATATTACGTCTCTAGACACTTCCACCTTTCCCGTCTCAATCACATAAACCCTGTAGCCCTTACTCTGGCTACTGTAACCCACAAAGACACAGACTTGTGACTTGTCGTCCAGTTTTCCCCGTCTCTGTGCAGGCACCATTTTGTAACACAAACACCCAAAGATCCGTAGGTGCCCAATAGAGGGTTTGTGCCCACTCCAAACCTCCAAGGGGGTTTTTTCCTCCAGTGCCCTTGTAGGCAATCTATTCTATATGTATGCCGAAGTAAAAACTCCTTCTGTCCAGAACTTCTTGGGCATGTTCTTATCCTTCAGCATACACCTCGCCATCTCCATTAGGGTGCGATTCCTCCGTTCAGCCACCCCATTCTGCTGTGGCGTATATGCCACACTCAACTCCCTTACTATCCCCTTTTCGGCCAAATAATCTGAGAACTCCTTAAAGTTGAACTCAGTCCCTCTATCAGATCGTAGCTTCTTTATCTTCTTTTCCGTTTGATTTTTCACTTGTGTTGCAAATCTCCTAAATGTTGCAAACACATCTGACTTGAGCCTCAAGAAATAAACCCAAGTCATATGGGAGTGGTCATCTGTGAAGGTTAACAGATAGACGCTCTCATCTAGTGAGGGTGTATCCGTAGGTCCACACAAATATGTGTGGATCAGACCCAGAATTTGATTCGCCTTGTACTCCGAGTTCTTAGGAATCTCCTGTCTATGTTGTTTGCCCTTTGCACACCCTTCACATATCTCTTTCACTACATTAATTTGTGGTAGCCCTTTCACCATCTTATCTCGTTGTAACTTCTCCAAGTTATGAACTCCCGTGTGACCTAGCCGCTTATGCCATAAGTCCGAGACACTCATTTTCTCCTCGGCTATTCTAGCCTCCTCTTTAACTATCCTCCACTTGAGAGGATACGCCTTCTTAATCACTGGTATTCCAACCACTTTTGCACCAACTTTATCCTTAATCAAGCACTTGTGTTCTGTGAACATGACTTCATACCCATTTCTTACCATCTGCGGCACATTTAGCAGGTTCTTGTCCAACTCCGGTACTAGGAAAACATCCTTAATAATTTTAACTCCCTTTTTCGTGTTAACTTGAATGTTCCCTTGACCTGCAGTGGTTAAAACTTCTTCATTTCCACCCTTTATAGGTACTCTAAAGTACCTATCTAGAGTTGTGAAATACCCTTCGTGTTTTGCCATGTGATTTGTAGCACCACTGTCCACTAACCACACATCGTCTTCAAAAACTTCATGTGTCAAGTGTGCTGCCGTGAATAATGAATTTTCTTCCTCTTCTTCTTGTTGGTTTACGTGTGCTTGATTTTGCGTGGGTCGTTTGTTCTTGCATTCTCGTGAAAAGTGATCCAGTTTGCCACAAGTATAGCATTCTTTCTTCCCTTTGTTTTGTTTTTGATCTCCTTGTGACTGCTTGTTTTTAGAAAAACATTGACTCTCCTGATAGTTGTCTTTCTTGCATATGCTGCAATACTTTTTCCCCTTAAACTTGCTTTCTCCCTTTCCATATGATTTCTTGCTGAACTCAGATATGTTGTTGACCTTAAGCCCTTTGAACTTTGCCTGGAACGCTCCCTCCAGACCACCACCGTGCCTATCTTCTAGTATTGCCTCCTGAGACTGAAGAGATATGACGAGTTCTCCCACCGTGAGTGTGGTGAGGTCCTTCGTCTGGTCAATGACCCCAACGTATGGGTCAAACCGCTCCTGTAGTGAGCACAGGATTTTTGACACCAGAGTGTCCTCCTTAATCTCATTTCCAAACGCCCTCATTACATTCGCCAGGTCTGTAACTTTATTAGTGAAATCCTTGATGCTTTCCTTCTCACCCTACCTTAGAGTATAGTAGTTCGCCCTGAGCCTTTGGAGTTTGATCATCGCCGTCTTGGGTCCCCTTGAAACCTCTCCTTAAGGAGATCCCAAGCAGCTTTTGACGTCTCACACACGGATAAGTGTGCTACGAAAATATCATCATTCACCGCACTGAACAGAAGTTGCAATGCGGTCTGATCTCTTGCTTCTGTTTTTTCCCATGTTTGCATCGCCTTTTGTAAATCTTCATTCATGGGAATAGCCCCTGTAACAGGCTTCTCGGGTAGTCCTGTGACCACCTTCCACAGTTGCTTAGATCTAAGCAATGCATTCATTTTTATAAGCCACAGATTGTAGCTCTTCCCGTCGAAAATGGGTATTTGTTGTGTATTCTACATCTTCTTGTTTGTTGCTTGTGCTGAGTATGTTGTGCTGTCTCTTTTGCTTGAAATGGTGCTTGTGCTAGTGCTCCCTCCCGACCTTTAGATCTGAAAGGCTCTGATACCAATTGTTGTTAAAATGCTCATGAATCAATGAATAATAATCATGAGCTTCATCATCTTGTCCATCTTAGATTTGTGCAAACAAGAAAAATAAAAATGATGTTGTGATTGTGTTGCTCTCCTATGTGTTTTCTCTCTTCCTCACGTGTTTAAGCTCTCTATAACAATTGTGGAAATTCTGAAAAATTGTTGAGTGTAATACGGTTTACACCCTTCCTTGATAATATATTTCGTTGTTCTTACAAAAGTGAGATTGTAACATATAACAACCTCTGCCAAAAGTGTTCTTACATGTCCCCTAAATAGCTATACTATGTAGAGTCTTCATTTGATTCCTCTGCTGCAGGTGTCTTGCCCAGATTATTAATTCCCGTTGTATCCCATGTTTTCTTGTCGTCTAACCCCTGTTTTTCACCCGTGCATGTTGATGTTGAACTGTGGGCTCGATATGTGCTCTAGCTTCTGAACTGGGCTTCCATGTATTTGGGCTTCCTCGTGCTGGGCTTTCAATACTTCTCCTTGGGCTTGAGCGCTGATGGGCCTTGCCTGATGAAGCCGGCCCACTCGCCTATTTCCTTCAGCCTTCCTGTGCATCGCCTCTTTAGTCTCCCCAGAAGGTTCTCCTCGAGCCTCCCTCTGCAACCTGTCGCTCTCACGCCAGACATCTACTTCAGATAGCAACCAAAGAAGAGAAAACATAATACAAAGCCCACGTTATGGATTAGAGAAGCGCAACCCATGTTCACAGCAAGCCATCTAAAGTAAAACCTGCAACATATCAGAGAAAAGCAACGGAAAATTAAACAAAAGTATTGAAACATCTTCTATTTTTTATGTCAAATAAGACATTTTCTTAACCTATAATAGTGTGTTATTAAGTCTAAGTTGAAGGAAGGAAAGAGATATGTAATCTCATTTTGTAATGCATTTTAAAAATACATGATATTGACAAGGAGGTTAAAGAGTATCACCTTCAAAACAAATCCACATTTTCTCTCAAAACCTTACACTTATATTCCCAAATTTTTCAACAATATGGGAACAACATAACACAAGAGCTTAGTTTTATTTTTCTTATTTGCACAAGCCAAGGATTATGAGGAGCTATCATGAGCTAAAACTAAATGCTCATGAACTTACAAAACTAACAATGCAAACCAAGAATAACACTAATACCTTTGGATCACGACGGCAATTGTAACACCCCTCCCCCGTTTTCCACGCGTATCAGTGTGTCCATCATCACTTCCCTTTACAGAGATGGATTATATATCCTGGATTTGAAATATAACACTTTTCTTAGAAAATATTGCTTTCTCTTTCTCTCGTCCTTGCTTTCTCATTATCTCGTCCTTTACATTACTCGTCCGAAGGACTACGTAAATATTGTTTTTTTCATTCTTTTGATTTTTATGTTACTAGTTCAGAGGACTAAGTGAGTATCACTTACTATTTCTCTCACTCGGCTATTATGTTATTAATTTAAAGAACTAAGTAACTAACCTTAATTTTTACTCTTTGTTTTTACGTTACTAGTGTAGAGGTGTTATTACTACCACTTACTATTTCTTTCACTTGGTTATGTTACTAGTTAAGAGAACTAAATAACTACTCTCATTCTTTCTCTCAATCATCTTTTATATTACTACAGCTCACACTACCCTTACTCGAGCCTATTACTCGATGATTACGTTACATGTCTCGAGGACTACATAAGTACCGTTTTAGTAATAATTATGGTAAGTGACCAAAGCTCTAACAATTAAACTCACTTCCAGTTTAGCTTTGTGTTTGCATACACTTAAGGTAGGCAATTTTCACACTTCAACTAATCCTAACATATATGGTCTTTATTGTGATAACACTAGTGTTAGCCTTTAGCACTTGACCCATTCTTAATCTCAACGCTAATTCTCGAAACCCGCATTCCTTAAGGACATCATGTTCAAGTCTAGACCACCTTATGCGGAATCTCGGTTGATCAACAAGTTGGTGCCCTACGCATGAGATTCACATTTTGTTGCCTTTTTTTAGGGTTATCCCGATATGATGATCAAATAGGATATTTGGAAATTTTGATCCCAGCCCTTTATCCCGATATATATATATATATATATATATATATATATCCTAACACTAAAATTATGTCGTTCTGCTATTCTAGTATTCACATCGTTCTCTCATACGTCTCCCTCGGTCTTAACACGCACAACATATAAAAAGTATTTTTGTCATCTACAAAATTATCAGTAATTTCTTTATCAATGGTTCCTATATGACAAATCATAATATTTTCTTATCTACTTTTCTATACTTGTGCATATAATTTTAATGTGCAATCCGACAAAATTCACAAAGAACGAGAATATGGAAAAGTCACATTTTTTAAAGATAAACAATAAGATGAGGATGAGGCTCCGTCCAACACAGCGACAAAACAATGACCGATCACCAGAACTAAAGCGAATAGGATGCAGAACGTGTTTTCTCGATTGGTGATGGACGAACTTGCTAAGGCACCACAAGAGCATCAAAAGACATCACGAGAAGCTTATGTGTTATGTCTACAAATGAACGAGGTCAAGGGGAACAAGGAGTTAGGAGAGCCAAAGGCGCTAGGCCCGAGCAACATAACGCATGACTTAAGCAACATATTATTCGACCAGAACGAACCCACTAGACAAGACACGGTTTATATGCTCGGCTCGAGTAGAGACGCTCTCGACCCGAGCGAACCTATTTGTTTCATCCTTTTTGTTTCAACTTTCTAATGTCTAGTTCTAAAATTCAACGTGATTAATCACCCTAAAGTGAGGTAGCAATGCACATGCATCCACCACGGCAGTTGATGATGGACGAATTCCGATGCATGAAGCAAGAACACCACTGTCCTCCCACGACAGGGTTCGGTGGAAGTAGTAGCACGTTAAGAATCACCACTTAAGAGGCCCCACACAGCTAATAATTCATACCCTCTAGATATGGATGAAGACGATTATGATAAAGTGATTGACGAGAAGTATGATCCTCCCATAAGGAACAATCGATAAGCAAAATATCAACTCTATGATGATATCAGTAGCATCAAGATGGAAATCCCTACGTTCATTGGGAGGAGCGATCCCGAAGGTTATTTGTAGTATTGTACCGGAGAAGACCATATCAACATATTGACAAAGGCAATATGGAAAATGATTAAATGACTTGCAAATGAGACTTGGGATCATGCCAAGAAGGATCAAGAAGGATCAAGAGGGAGATTGAAGGTAACGATCCCTTTGGACACGAATCACATATGAGATATGTATTGATGATTTAGGGTTAGGGTTTGAGTAAGGGTTTAGAATAGAAGAAGGAAATTGATGGTTCTCAATTTTTTAGATGAGAACCAAGGTTACAAACATTATGACGATTGGCATTCAAAGGCCCAAACAAAAACTAAGAATAAAGACAAAGCGCAACAACAAGAAACCGAAGTCCATATCCACCCAAGTCTAAAAATCAAATTGGGGCCCACTTGTCTACCGAAACCCAGTCGCTAATCCAATTCCAAGATCACAACCTGCAAACTATCATAAGAAAATTAGCCTAAATACCAGAATATTTTCCTCTGTTTTTTATGTCAAACAAGGCATATGTTTATCATATTATAGTTTTCTATTAGGCTAAGTTTGCACGCAAGGAAATAAACATGTAAATCACATTTTGTAATGCATTTTGTATATATATGAAGTTGGGAAGGAAGCGAAAGGTATCACGTTTTTGAAGAAACACCCATTTTTAATCCTCTCAAACCTAAAATTTGTTCTTTTTTACATAACGTAAGTTATACAAGAGTACAACAAGAACAAGATCTGTTTTACTTTCTTGTTTTCACAAACAAGGATACAAGAAGATAATCATGAGCTTATGCTAATATTAGAGCTCGTGAACTACTAAACTAAGATTTCACGTTGTTTCTTCCCTTTAGGTTCATAGTCTTGCTTTCTAAAAAATTTTCTGCTAGTCTTCGACTTCTATGTCACTTTCGACCAGTCAAAGATAGCTTGGAAAACAACCTCCAGACCTCCACCATAACTGTCACCCAATTTTGATTCTTTTAAATGTAGCAAATTTACGTATTCTCCTACTATAATAGTTTTCAAGTCCTTAATTATTTTGCTCAATAGCCCAACATATGGAGTAAACCTCTCATCTAGTGAGCATAGGATTTTAGACATAGGACTGATCGTCCTGTTTTTAATACGTATTTTTCGCATGAATATAGAGATGTTTATGATGATAGATACGATGTTTACGTGTGATTTTGTATCGGTTTTACTCGTTTTCGTGTTTTCATGTTCTTACAGGTTATAATGCATATTTAGTTCGTTTTGGAGCTAAAGAATGTACACGGGACGAAGTTTTAGACTCGTGGATCATAACACAACAAACGGGACGAGAAGTAGCACGGGTCGGGGAGGACTTCAGCCCGCATGGACCTTGAAGCACCATCACAGCCCCCGCAGGGCACTCAACGTAGCCCGCGCGGGGCACATTCCTTAGCCCACGGGGAGCCATTGGTCAAGCATGTCTAGCAGCTTCAGCACGGGTCGGGCAAGCATTCAACACGCGCGGGTGAAGTTTCAGCAAGGGAGCCCGTACGGGGCACACTCTCCTGCCCGCACGGGTCGCGTCCGTCACCTGCAGAAACAATAAAAGGAAACTCGGCCAAAGAGGAAAAGAAAGTGGTTAGTTCCCTACACAAAAAGAGAAACTAATACAAAGAAGAATGGAAAACACACATAAAAGTAAAACTGCAGTTGCTGCAACAAGGAGAAAAGGAAGTGATCGACCAAAGAGGAAAAAGGGGAGGAAAGGAAAGAAAGAAAACAGGAAAGACAAGGAGGAGAGCTAGGGATTCGTTCACTTTAGTTTAAGAGAGGAAAGACACACGTTAGAGTGATAAAGAGTTGCAGAAAGAGAGTAGGGAGAGGAAAGTTGTTCGTGAGTTCATGCGGAGGAGACATTCAAGGGGCATTGGAGATTAATTCAGGACTTCTGTTTTGTTTGGTTTTTACGTTCTTTAGACTTTCTACTTCGATTATGTTGTTTGCTTTTGAACTCATCAGAAAGTAGTCGTTTTGTTCTAAGAGAATCCCGGAACTACTTTGATTTATCTTTGAATGCAATTTCCCGTTTTTCGTTTATCTATTCTTTGTCTGAATGCTTGATTGAATTGTGTTTACAAAGGCCAAGTATATGCATGTTTTAAGAATTTAGGAGAAGGACCGAAAGGAGAATTCTAATTCCGGATAATCAGGTTTAGAACAACCGAGGTTAGGCCACGAAAGTAGGATAGCAACGGTTGACGGTAAAATTGATAAATCACATAACTTATGGGTTTAGCTTAAGGTGTCAACCACGAAGGTAGGTGATAAGTTGACTAGATCACGTGTCTATGCCTTAAGAGAGGGTAGATATCATATTAGGATCGTCTGTCGTGGTTAACTTAATTGAGATTCCATGATTGGATAGGTTGATGGTTGGTTTCGGTAGTCTTGTGGTAAAACCAGATTCCTAAAACATTTGTCTCACTATTAAGAACTCGTTAGTTTATTGTTTTTAGTATTCATTCCTAAAATCAATATTTCGTTCGTTTGCAAGTTTGATTCGTAGTTTAGGTTTAGATTGTGTTGCGTAGTCCCTATGGGATTGACACCTAGAGTACTACACATGTGTCGTGCACTTACGGGTGGTTTAGGTTAATAATTGTTTAACTTTGAATCGCATCAAGTTTTTGGCGCCGTTGTCGGGGACTATTGTCAACAGGTCTTAGATTCAAGCCTAGAGTCATTCTTGCTTTGTTTTTCTTTTTGTTTTCTTTTCTTTTCTTTCTTTCTACATAATTTTGTTTATTTGTCCCTTGTTGGTTTATGACCAAATCTCAAGGTTCTTTGAGTCTATTCCAAATCACCCCGAGATCGAGCGAACTTACAGATAACTGAGGAAGGCAAGGAAGAAGGTAACACAGAGCCGCCAGATCAACAAGAGATGGATAATCAGAATGGCCATGGACAACCTCAATCACCTATTGATAATTTGGGGCATATGCAGCAACAACAACTCGCACCTCAACCGCGAGAACCACAGGCTCCTCCACCATGTCGCCTCAGAGATTACGTGGTGCCAAATATGAACAACATGCAAACAGCCATACGGATGCCCGCTGTTGCTAGAGAACAGTTTGAAATTAAGCCGAGATGATCAACATGATTTATCACAAGCAATTCATGGGTGAAAATCACGAGGATCCCCATCAGCACCTCAGAAACTTCCTAGAGCTTTCCGATATATTCAAGATATACGAAGTCTCGGAAGACGTGATCTGACTGCGTCTTTTCCCCTTCTCAATTGGGAGATGAGCGAAAACTTGGTTGCAATCGCTTCCCGCTGGTTCCATCACTACTTGGGACCAGCTCTGCACAGTGTTCTTATCACGGTTCTTTCCTCTGAGCAAGACGATTCAGATGAGAGGGAAATCACAACGTTTAGATGTAGAGATGGAGAAACGTTGTTTGAAGCGTGGGGAAGATTTAAAGATCTTCTAGAGATGTATCCACATCATGGTCTCGAGCAGTGGTATGTTCTCCAAAATTTTTACAATGGAATTTCAGACGAACACCGGATGATATTGGATAACGCTGCTAGAGAATCGTTTATGGATCTGAGCGCCGAGAAGGCATACGAGCTGATCGATAACCTCGCCATGAAACACACTATGTGGTCCACACCGAGAGGTATGCCTGACAGCACTCAACGCCTATATGAGCCAAATCAGAGCAGAGCAGCAGGCAATGTAGGGAACACTGTGTACTGTGTAAATTGCGGAGATATAGAGCATGTAACGTATCAATGCACGGTACATGAAGACTTCAAACAGATGGACTATGCCCAGCAGTAAGGAAACACACAATTCGGGAATACCTACAACCCGAATTGGAGGAACCACCCGAATCTTTTGTATCGAACGACTCAATCGGTTAGGTATTTGGGATTTCAGCAAAGACAGCAAATGTACCAGCAAGATAACCAGCAATTTCAGCATGCTCAGCAAGCTCCTCAACCTCCTCAAGCCCCTTCGTTAAACCTTGAGGCGATAATGCTCGAATTTATCAAGGAGCAAAGGCAACAAAAATCGACTCAAGTCAAATTCAATGCAGATGTGGGGACAGCGATTAGCAAGCTCAAAACTCATATGGAGTCCTTGAGCACACATGTGAAGATGTTAAAAAACTCCATAGCACAGAAAGCTGCCTCATCCTCTCATAATCCCGGACAGCTTCCCGGAAAATCCGATCTAAATCAGAGAGAGTACGTGAATGCTATTAGCTTGTGCAAAAGTGATGTGATTCAGCCTTCGTCCTCCAAAGATCAAGAGCAAGTTCTTGGAACGTCCATGAGAAAAGGAAAAGGTACCATCGCGATTATGGAAGGAGTCGAACCAGATTTGGACAAACCATACGTTGCTCCACCGACGTACCAACCTCCAATACTGTTTCCTCAACGGTTGGTGAGCAGTAAGAATGAAGAAAGAATGGGTAGATTTATAGAGGGCCTTAAGAAGCTTGACATCAACATCCCATTTGTGGAAGCCCTCCAAAGAATGCCTAATCACGCTAAACTCATCAAAGAGGTTCTTTCAAAAGAGAGACGTATTGAAGAGAACGAGACGGTAGCACTTAACGAGGAATGCAGTGCCATTCTTCAAAACAAGCTGCCCCCGAAGTTGAAGGACCCCGAAAGCTTCTCTATTCCATGCACAATAGGTAATATTGACATTGAAAATGCTTTGTGTGATTTAGGAGCAAGCGTGAGCATCATGCCACACTCGGTCTTCAAGCGGATAAACTTCGGGAATCTTAAACCTATAAAGATAATTCTACGCCTCGCAGATCGTTCGGTAAGATATCCGGTGGAAATTGTTGAAAACGTTCCAACCAAGGTAGGTAATCGTTTCATTCCCGCTGATTTTGTGGTACTTGACATCAAAGGAAGATGCTAGGATACCTATTATTTTTTGTAGACCATTCTTAGCTACTGCAGTTGCCAAGATAGACGTACAACAAAGAAAGCTTTCCTTACGAGTCGGAGATGAGACAATAGAGTTCAACTTGTCCAACTCCATGAACGGACCTTTATTCAAGGAGTCTTGCTTTAGAATTAATTTGCAGGACGAGTTAGCGAAAGACACGCTTGATCAAGTAAGTGTTTCCAATCCTCTTATTCGATATTTAACACGAGTTTGCAAAGATGCAGAAATTACCGACGAATGAGCCGACCTCTATACGAAATTCATGAGTGCTATTGCAGCACTAGGAGACGCCCCATGTGAGGAGATACCACACGAAACGCACGCTGATTTCGCTGTGGAGAAGGCACCCGATTTTAAGCTTGAACCTCCTCCGTCTTCTTTTCGGTATGAGTACGTTGAATGCAAAATAACATACCCTGCTGTTATGAATGCTAACTTGAGTGCAGATGAGATGAGAAAGTCACTCACGTGTGTAAAGAAGCATAGGAAAGTCAGCTCTTCAATATGTAAGCACGGAAGTTCTATGGAAGATAGCCACAAACCTTCCAACAAAACTCAAAGGAGGCTGCACCTGCACTTGCAAAAGGTAATGGAAAAAGAAACCATAAAACTTTTTTATGCAGATATCATTTATCCAACCTCAGGTAGCGAACGAGTGAATCCCTTGCATGACGTGCCAAAGGAAGAAGCAATGACTAAGGGATGGCACGACAAGAAGATCCTACCTCATGACTTCTAATTAGGTGATTTGGTTCTACTCTTCAATTCTCGTCCTAAGCTTTTCTCGGGCAACCTGCGGTCTCGTTGGTCTAGTCTTTTTCAGGTATGAGAAGTCTTCACACATGGAGAAGTGGAACTATGGAGCGATTCGAGTGGAACATTCAAAACTAATGGACAACGGCTAAAGCTGTACCAAGCCGCTCAACCGATCAAAAGTCGAAACTCCATTTCACTTTCCGATCCACCCATTGCGGACGCATGAGGAATGGAGACGTCAAAGCTTACGGACGTTAAATAAGCGCTTTCAGGGAGGCAACCTAACTGTTTGTTTTCTATTTTTCTTAGGTTTTTAGTTTAAGCCTCGATTAATTTTAAAAAAACAAAAAGAAAAGAAAAAACACAAAAAAATACCACCACAAACTTGACTTTACTTCTCTTACCCTCGATCGGAGCTTCACTTCGAGGACGTCGTTCAATTCAAGTCTGGGGGAGCAGTTCACGTTTTTCAGGTGACTTCGTTTCATTTTCTTCTATTTTCTCTTGATTTCTTAGTTTTTAAAGTTTTTTCGCTTTCGTGAGTCAAAGTCGTCCTAGGCACTTGTCCAGTGCCACGTTTTGAGATGAACCCTGAACCCAGGATACTTAAGAAATTGGCCTTTTCTGTGAGATTTTGCCTGACTGAGCTAGGTTTTCCCTATGCATCAGAGCTTATTAGTCGGCTGGAAAAATAGATCGTAATTCTTTGGGAATCCTAGTGTTGCTTGTGGAAGGTTTAGACGAGGTCGCTAGGCTGGTTTATCGTTTATTTTCTTTATCCAGATGGTCATACTTCATAAAGATGATGTTTTACTTCTTTTGATGAGGTTTATTAGATTGTATGAAATCGAGCTTGTTTTGCAGAATAAAGAGCGTATACTAACACTCCGTTGTCGATAGAAATAATGCCTAAAAGCATGATCTAAAATCGATATGAGTGCATCGACCTTGACACTTTTTCGATGGTTCAGGTCTAAGCAGTGGGTTGGCGATCATATTTCTATGTCCTAAAGGCATGGCACAATAAAAACGCCACTTACTCCGCTGCACTCTTGAACGAGATGCATGAATATACCGTTATCGGTAGTCTGGGTCTAAGTAGAGGACGGATCTCTTCAAATCCGACGCCCTAGAATCCTAGTGTTTCTGCATAATATAAAAAAAGGGACATAAAAAGAAGAAGAAAAAAAGGAAAAAAAAGGAACAAAGAGAGAAAGAGCTCGAAAATGAAACAAGTATCCTCAATTGTTCTACGTTTAAGCATTTGTTTGAAGTCTTGTTTGGTGGAGAGAGTTACGGTGGCTTGTTTAGTTTGTCTTCGATTTGCTTTCTCGTAGGTAGCCTTGGTGAACCTAGGATGAAGACTGAAAATTTAAGCAGGTCGCATTTGCTCTCGACTTGCTAGTTTATCGGTTAGGTTCGCTTTAACAATATTTCTAGGATAAAGGGGAATTCTCGGATTTTGTATACCCCACATTTTCCACGTTTATGTTTGCTTAGGGACAAGCAAACATTCAAGTCTGGGAGATTTTAATCGTCCCGTTTTTAATACGTATTTCTCGAATCACTACAAGAAAATCAGGTTTTAGGGACCAAAAAATCGGTTCCCAATCCGTCCTTAAACCAATTTAGGGACGGATTAGAGACGACCAAATGTAGTATCCAATCGCGCGACTCCAAATTTTTTCCGTCCCCAATCCGTTCCTACTTAGGGACAGAAATCTCAGTCCCCAATCCGTCCCTAATTAGGGACGGAAAATGTAGTCCCCAAACAGTCCCTGGATTAGGGACGGTTGATTTCGGTGTCTAAAGTTTGGAGACGGACCACAAAATCCGTCTCCAATTTTTTTTTAAATAAAAAAATTAAATTTTTAAAAGTTCGATTACATTAAAAGATAAATATTAGTGTACATTACATTCCGATTACATATTTTTAAAAGTTCGATTACATTACATTCCGATTACATATAATACTAAGCCGTTCCGATTACTCCTGGTCGGAATCACTGTTCTGAACTGCATCCCAATCGATGTTAGGCATTTGCGCTTTCATCATGCGCAAAATTTTATCCATACGCCTATCTGATCGTTCAGCGTGCTTTCTTGATAGTTCAGCCTCCTTTCTTAATAGTTCAGCCTCCTTTAGTGCTTGTTCAACGCGCCTGTCGGATTCTTGGAACCTTTCGTCCATTTGATGTCGGAGCTCGTAATCCACTTTTTCTTTACCTTTGGATGAAGTTGAATGTTTTAAGGACATTGCTCCAAGTCCGAAAATACGACCTTTGTATGGCGTAACTTGCTGTAAAACAAATACCGAGAATTAATAACATTTCTAAATAATGAAATTAGATCATAGTAGAATGTAATTAGTACCTCGAGATACAATTCGTTGTACTTTTCCTGACTAAGAGTAGTTTGCGAGTCGTCTTCTCTCGGTGGAATTTGCGATGCTCGCTCCGATGCCATGTTTTCAATTTCATCGTGAATGCTTTTCGCCTTAGGATCCACCCACGAACCATCTGACTTCCTAACGTGTGTACGTTCCAACAATTCTATATACGATGGTTCGTATCCCTTCTCCTTCGCTTGAAAAAAATAAAAAAGACATAGTTTAATAAAATGTAAATTTTATATAAATGCATAAAGTTGAATAAAACTTACCAGATCTTCGTATACTTCCGCAAAAGAACGAGATCCTGCCGTGTGCACGCTCATCCCGTATCCCGCTCTATCAGAACGTCGGGATTGACTTGCTCGCTCGCTCTTTGCCTTAAATTCTGGGGAATCCCAAAGTGCGCACATCTGATTCCAAATATACGAAAACAGAAGATAACAGAATTCTATACATGATAAACCCTAAGGAATTCGATGCCTCGACCTTTCCTATTGTGTTACCGGTGTACGAATTGGTGCTTCTCTTCTTCTCCGATGCTTCCTGAGCCTTCCCAGATGTTTTTCCAGTCCTTTCTTGCCCTGTTCGTCGCCCCCTTTTGCCCTAGATCTATTCAGTTTTTTTTTATCCGCTCGTTTGAAATTGAGATCTAGGTTGTTGCGGATTACGCGGCCCGCTCGGGCACAGGTGTTGCCCGGTCGGGTAGTTGATTCATGGACCCCATCGAGTGAATGTCACCCGATCGCGTGACTAAGCGGACCCGAGTCGCGTGTTCTCTCAGGGTAGATTGGATGACTAATAGCCCGAGCGGGTATTCATTATGCGCCCGATCGGGTGGTGATCACCCGATCCTCTTTGCTCATGTGCCCGGGTCGTGTCAAATGCGTGGATAAACCCCGTAGGTTCTACCCGAGCGGGTGAAGGAATAGTGCCCGACCGAGCACCTTTGTATCCTTGAAATCTCTCTTTTCCGCTCGTTGCTCGGGTGTTCCTTTGAGTTCTGGAGCTCTGAGTAGATATGACGTCAATTCTTGTGGTTTTTGCAGGGAATCCTTCATAATGAGCTCATTTAGGCCTTGTCGCCTATGAACCTGAAAACCAAGAAAACGGGTCTGTAAAGCTCGAAATCGTATCGGATAAGTATGACTCGATGTAAGATACATGCGAAAATGGTGTAAAAACCTATCCTAATATTGATACACTTTCAGTGTTATCAAACTCCCCCAGACCTAAACCTTTGTTTGTCCTCAAACAAAACTAAAATATAGCCTAAGAAGAATTTAATAACGATGGATACTAGCTCAAAAGTTTCGAAGTGTTAGTCATCTTGCATATCAGCGCGTCACATGGATAAGAGTCTAAGCGTACCGAGTATAGTCCTATGTCTACCGAAAGTGCTGAGCCATGAAATCTTTCCTAAAATCTAAGTCTACTTCACAACCCTAGATAACATCCAAGCGATCTCCATACCGATTTTTCTAAGCTCTTGATATCATTTAAATCTTTTCTTCTCGTTCTTAAAGGAAAAGAACGAACGGCCAGAAGGAAAAAGGAGGAGAAATGGAAAGAAAATAAGAAGGAAAAGGAAGAACATGAGCTAGGAGTCGAGAGAGCTTCAGTTCGAGAGTGAGTTTGGAGAATACACACGAGGAGATAAGGTTGCGCGACCTTAGAGGAGTGAAGAGGTGCGTTTTGAATATTTATTCTTTTATTTTCTCTTTTTCTTCTTGATTACGCAACACTCTAACCCTTAGGACGTAGAATAGCTTCTCTACCCACCACATAGACCCGAACCATCGAATATCGATGTACTCATGTCATTTAACTCGGAAAAGCGTAAAACTTATCCTAGATGACAGCGGAGTATAAGCGTGTGGTCTAATTCTAGAACGCTAAACATATCAATGAGGCTAAGCTAAATGGTATTCACGGAGATATGTCTACTTGGTATCGAGATCTAAAGGGTGAATTCAACTAGACATAGGGTTTCAAACATAACTACTCGACTAATCGGTATCTATAAGACTTCTAAGCAAACCTATGCCATTATCCTCGATTCAAAAAAGTTGCAAAAATATGACTAATTTCGAAAAAATTTCACTAGATCCATCTTATTTCTAAACCTAATCCTAAATCTAATCAAGTCGCTTGTATGCGTCTCTTCCTCAAGGATGATATCGACGTTGAAGAACCTGTGAAAAAGAATCACAAAATCCAAAGAAAGAATACTAGCCCACTGAGTACATCAATGTGAAAAGAATAAGAATAGGTCCGAAAGAAAATAAAAATGGAAGGAAATGCAAAAGTCGGGTTCCTCCCGATAAGCGCTTGTGGATGTCACCCGATCGCGTGACTAAGCGGACCCGAGTCGCGTGTTCTCTCGGGGTAGATTG
>CM071874.1:28579798-28619067 GCA_036759665.1 Gynandropsis gynandra
ACTCGTTGTACTCTTCCTGACTAAGAGTAGTTTGTGAGCCGTCTTCTCTCGGGGGAATTTGCGATACTCGCTCCGCTGCCATGTTTTCAATTTCATCGTGAATGCTTTTCGCCTTAGGATCCACCCACGAACCATCTGACTTCTTAACGTGCGTACGTTCCAACAATTCTATATACGATGGTTCGTATCCCTTCTCTTTCGCCTGAAAAAAAATATAAAGACATAGTTTAATAAAATGTAAATTTTATATAAATGCATAAAGTTCAATAAAACTTACCAGATCTTGGTATACCTCCGCAAAAGAACGAGATCCTGCCGTGTGCACACTCATCCCGTATCCCGCTCTATCAGAATGTCGGGATTTACTTGCTCGCTCGCTCTTTGCCTTAAATTCTGGGGAATCCCAATGTGCGCACATCTGATCCCAAATATCTTCTGACATCCATTTGGGTTTTCCTTTTATATATAGCTCTGCGTGCAATTTACCTACGATAGACTTGAGACGCTTTGCCGCATTTCTATCAAATTCGGGGTAATGGCGGGGTTCCAATAAATTTTTTGCTGCAATAATAATAAGCTTATTATAATTAAATTGAATTTAAATTACTTGATAAAATTAAAAATTGTTTAAAACATACCACAAATGATTTCCACCATCGTTCCTTAATTTCTGGATCGGTATGTGTCCAATTGTAATAGAACCGATCATAATCAGCTTTTATCGTAGTTGTTATTTGACGATTAAGTTGCTCAAAGCCAAACCTAAAAATCACAATGATAGATAAATTAACATTTAGTTAATTATTTATAGTTGAGATTTGAAATTGAGTATACGTACCATAGTGCGCCGGTTTTTCGATCAGGGTCTATAAGAGGAAGCTTCCGTCGCTCTTCATCCATTGCTAAAATTTCTTCCACAGTTGGTTCCTCGTATATATGTGGATCGTCATGCTGTACTTGATCTGGTGGTGGTTGTATTTGCGGATAATACGTCATATATTGCCCCGATTGTGTCGATCCTGTGTTTCGGAAGAAATTTGGATTCAGGTAATCAACATATCCTGAATTGGAATATCGGGAATGAGACGAAATGTTACCGGTTTCCTCGGACTGAGGGCGGTTTCTCGTTTTACCGCCTCTTCCAACGCGACGCGACATACTGAAATGTGAAATTAAAATATTGTCACCGTACATTTCTAAATTTCGCAACTGCTAACTTCAACACATAAATAAAAACCTAAATTTATTTAACTCATTTCCGCATTTTTTGTTCTAAATTTCAACGATAAATCCTAACATCAACTCTAATTTCAACGATATTAGATTCTAAATTTCAACTCTAATTTCTATAACCTCATAGAAATTATCTACTCTAATTTCATCATCATCTACACACAGCCTTGAAACGTCACAATAACATCAAACTAAGTATAAACCAACACATATACACATTCTAACGTCTAGAACCGCTAACATCATGGCTGGAACCGCTAACATCACGGCTGGAACCGAAATTCACAACAAATCCGACCGATTTCACTGCTGGAACCGATTTCATGGCTGGAACCGCTAACATCAAACTAAGTGTAAATCAAATCTTACCTTGATTGGCGGCGAACACGGCGAGAGAAGCGAACGTCGGCGACGAGGGGACAGGAGGGGAACGAGGCGAGCACGGTGAGAGAAGCGAACGGAGGCGACGGATGGGCGAGGCGAATGACGAGAGAAGCGAACGGCGGCAAAGCGTTAGGATGGAAATGGGATGGATTCGAGCGTGAGGAGGAAGGGGATTCGAGCAAGAATTTAAAAAAAATTGGAGACGGGCGTATAAGTTCCGTCTCCAATTGGAGATGGGCGTATAAGTTCCGTCTCCAATTGGAGACGGTCGCATAAGTTCCGTCTCCAATTGGGACGATAGATCGGGACGATAATCATCAAAAAACGTATTGAGAAACAATTCGTAAACATATAATCATTGAGAAAATAGAAACAATCATTAAAAAGTATATAAAAAACAATTCGTAAATGTTTTAACATGATTCATCATCAGAGTCACACAATTGTTCCGTCGAATCTTCTGTATCTGATTCAAATTCCACTTCTTCTTTTTCTTCTATATCTTCATGAATATCATCTTCATTTCTTTCGAGTTCCTCCATTTCACCGTGCGTAAGTTCTTCAACGCGTACATCGTCAATAGCAATAATCTCGGGCATTTGTTGTTGCATTGGCAATTGTTGTTGTTCTGTGTTGTCGATAAATTTGCCCCTCGAAAGTATCTTCATTGCGACACGCCAACCTGAAGATCTTCTAATATGCAGATAGGAAACGTAACAAACTTGATCGGCTTCTGAAGCAAGAATAAAAGGCTCATATTTTTCATATCTTCGTGTGGAGTTAACTTTTACAACGCCTAGTTTGTTTACTCTTGTTCCGCGACCGATTACTGGATCGAACCAATCACATCGAAATAACATCACTTTTAAACCGACATAACCTACAAAAAATATCAAAATCCGAGTCAATATCCAAAATGACATATGTGGTAAGGATAACATTGTTTTAAACTTATTTTCTATACCTGGATATTCCAATTGCAAAATTTCCTTTAAAATCCAATAAAAATCTGGTTCATCGACCGATGCACAATAGCTTTCACCTTTCACACATACACCGTAATTCATCGTCGACTTCAATTTTCCATGATCGTAAGTGTGAAAATTATAACCACGTGTAAAATACATAGGCCAACTCATAACTTTCACAATCGGTCCTTTGATAAGATCTCGTAGCCACAACGGGTGATTGCCCATCTCAACCTGCAGTACATGTACAAACTTAGACACATCGTCAGAATATTATAAAAGTTATTTATGTAAAATTTCATTCCTTACATATTGTCTGATTCATGTCGATAAATCTTTTTCTTTAAGTTCTTGGAGTTGAGAATCATCAATATTCGTATATGTATTCTTCAATACCATATATCTTTCGCCTTACCAGCAGCTCGACCAATTCCGCAAAATATGTCCGGAACATCTGGTACTGGATATGAATACGCCACACCACCATCAAAATATCTGTCTGGATTTCTACTCCGCGTTTGAACATGTGGCTCGAAGTAGTATGACGTAAAGAACGATATTTCCTCATTGACGTATTGTTCCACAATTGAACCCTCCGGTCGAGCTTTTTGTTTGGTTTTTTTCTTCAGATGAAACATAAATCGCTCGAACGGATACATCCAACGAAATTGAACTGGACCTCCTAGTGCGGCTTCGTGCGGTAAATGAACTGTCAAGTGCTCCATAACATCGAAGAATGATGGTGGAAAAATCTTCTCCAAATTACATAGTACAGTAACTATGTTATTTTGCAGTCGACGAACTACATCCATACTCAGATTTCTCGAACATAAATCTCGAAAGAATAGGCCAACACCTGTAACATTAAAATATTATTCGTGTATTTAACAAATATTCACACTACATATTAATATAAAATCAACCACATACCTCCAATTGCTTCGTGTGCATGTTTGTCCATCAATTCAGAAAAACATATCGGAAGAAGTCTTTGCATGAATACATGACAATCGTGACTTTTCATCCCTAATAATTTTCCTCCTTGAATGTCAACGCACCTTCCAATGTTAGACGCATAGCCATCGGGAAATTTCACATCTTCTTTCAACCATTTCAACAATTTATATTTCATATCATTTGACAATCTGAATATCGGGACTGGCGCTTTACCGTCATCACCTATATGTAACTCCCTTCGTGAGCAATATTCTTCTAGATCCTTGTGTGATTTAATATTGTCTTTCGTCTTCCCCGTGAAATTCAGTACTGTATTGATGATGTTATAAAAAAATTCTTCTCTATGTGCATCACATCAACATTGTGGCGAAGTTTTAGATTTTTCCAATACGGCAAATCCCAAAATATGCTCTTCTTGTACCAGTTATGAGTAATTCCATAACCACCAATTCTCAGATGATTGTTCCCTCCACAATCTATACTCCTCGGAATACCCAAAGCAAGAAGTCGTTCATACAAAATCTCTTCGCCGGTCAAAACTGGAGGAGGAGATTTCCGCACAACTACATTCCTTTTAAAATTTCTCTTGTTGCGCCGTAATGCATCATCAACAGGAAGAAAACGACGATGACAATCAAACCAACTCGTCTTTCTCCCATGTTTCAACTGAAAAGCATCTGTTTCTTCCATGCAATATGGACAAGCCAATCGACCATGCGTTGTCCATCCAGATAACATACTATAAGCTAGAAAATCACTTATTGTCCACATGAGAGCACCTCAAAACATAAAATTTTGTCTCCTCGAGACATCGTACGCTTGAACTCCATTCCATAATTCTTTTAATTCTTCAATAAGTGGTTGAAGAAATATATCCAAACTTCTTTTCGGATGATTAGGCCCGGGAATCATTATTGTTAAAAACAAAAATTCCCGTTTCATGCACATATCCGGTGGTAAGTTGTAAGGTGTCACTATAACTGGCCACAATGAATAATTCTTTCCAGACATCCCAAATGGATTAAAACCATCGGTACAAAGACCTAAATAGACATTTCGACTCTCAGCCGCAAAATCAGGGTATACCTTGTTAAAGTGTTTCCACGCCTCACCATCTGAGGGATGACACATCTCTCCTTCCTGACTTGAATGCTCAGCATGCCATCTCATGTCGCTTGCGGCCTCCATAGATTGATACAATCTTTTTAATCTGTCTGTAATTGGTAAGTACCACATACGACGATATGGAACCGATTTTCCATTCTTTGTTAAATAAAACCGATCTTTTCCACAAAATAGACAATTACTCATCTCCGATGTCTCTCTCCAAAAAATCATGCAATTGTCTTGACAAACATCAATCTTTTGATATGGCAATAAACCCAAAGATCGCATCATCTTCTTTGTCTCATAATAGGAGTCTACTGCATTATTATCTTCTGGCAAATAATCTCTTACTAATTGCAATATCGAATCCATGCAATTCTCAGACAAATTATTTTCAGTCTTCAAATTCATCAAACGTGCAGACAGAGATAACTGTGATAAACCACTCCTACAACCATCATAAAGTGGATTCCTAGCACTTTCTAGCATTTCAAAAAAACTTTTTGCTTCTTCATTCGGATCTTCTTCAATATTTTCGTTTCTTTCACGGAATACATTTTGCACCATTTCCACATAGGGGTTCATTTCTACATCTTGAGAAGACTCAAATTCATCATGATGTATAGTGCCCCTAAAGTTTTCCACAACATTACTAGATCGTGGTGCAAATTTTTCTCCATGACATAACCACATGAAATAATTCGGGGTAAATCCTCTTAAATAAAGATGCTTCCAAACAGTTCTCTCATTAACAAATTTTTCATTCTTGCATTTCACACATGGACAAACCAACGTACCCGTTTCTTTGTAAACTTGTTGATTCGTCGCCATTGTCATAAACCGTGTGACGCCTTCTATAAACTCTTTCGATACGCTTTGAGATTCTGGATCAATTCTTCTGTACATCCATTGTCTAGAATCGAAAATGTTCGATCTTGATGAAGATACCATTATATCCCAAACACTCTAGAAGATATGGGGTGAAAAATATGAGAGTTGCCTATGAAAGACGGATCAATGGTTGAGGGGTTAAATAGATTATTTATACACAAATTAGGAACGGATTAGGGACTAAGAGATTAATTTTCAAAAAAATCGTCCCGAAACCGTCCCTAAAACGGTTTTTGAAGTCCTAAATTTAGGGACGGTTCCAAATCCGTCTCCAAATTTGGAGACGGATGACCTGCCGTCCCTAAATTTAGGACTTCAAAAACAGATTTAGGGACGGTTTAGGGACGATTTTTCGGAAAATTAATCTCTTAGTCCCTAATATTTGGAGACGGATGACCTGTCGTGTTTAATTGGTCCGCATTTAGAAACGGATTAGGCACGACTCTTCTGTACCCAAATTTGGGGACGGATTAGGGACGGATTTCATTTTTTTGGGGACGGATTAGTGACGGATTTCATTTTTCGTCCCTAATCCGTGTATAATCCGTTTCTAAATTTAGGGACGGAAATGTCGGTCCCCAAATTCTGTCCCTAATTTTAAATTTTCTAGTAGTGAATGATTTAGAGATGTTTATGATGATAGATGCGATGCTTACGTGTGATTTTGTATTCGTTTTACTCGTTTTCGAGTTTTCATGTTCTTACAGGTTATAATGTATATTTGGCTCGTTTTGGAGCTAAAGAACGTACATGGGACAAAGTATTAGACTCGAGGATAATAACGGAACAAACGGGACGAGAAGCAGCACGGGTCGGAGAGAACTTCAGCCTGCACGGACCTTGAAGCACCATCACAGCCCACACGGGGCACTCAAAGTAGCTTGCACTGAACACATTACTTAGCCCGTGCGGGCCCATTGGTCAAGCACGTCCAGCAGCTTCAGTACGGTTCGAGCAAGCCTTCACCATGCGCGGGTGAAGTTTCAGCAATGGAGTCCACACGGGGCACACTCTCCAGCCCGCACGGGTCGCGTATGTCACCTACATAAACAAGAAAAGGAAACTCGACCAAAGAGGAAAAGGAAGTGGTTAGTTGCCTACACAAAAAGGAAACATTATTAGAGAAGAGGAATGAGATTTATATGGCTAGAAAATAGAAAGGAAACGTACCCACTTACTCAAAAATAGAACTAATGCAAAGAAGAATGGAAAACACACGTAAAAGTAAAACTGCAGTTGCTGCAACAAGGAGAAAAGGAAGTGAACGACCAAAGAGGAAAAAGGGGAGAAAAGGAAAGAAAGAAAAGAAGAAAGACAAGGAAAAGAGGTATGATTCGTTCACTTCAGTTTAGGAGAGGAAAGACACACGTTACAGAGAGAGAGAGAGTTGTAGAGAGAGAGTAGGGAGAGGAGAGTTGTTCGTGAGTTCTTGCGGAGGAGACATTCAAGGGGAATTGGAGATCAATTCAGGACTTCGGTTTTTTTTTATGTTTTTAGACTTTCTACTTTGATTATGTTGTTTTCTTTTGAACGCATCAATGAGTAGTCGTTTTATTCTATGAGAAGGGATTAAACCATGGCTATCCCGAAATCACTTTGATTTATCTTTGAATGCAATTTATCATTTTTATTTATTTATTCTTTGTCTGAGTGCTTGATTGACTTGAATTTATGAAGGCCAAGTAGATGCATGTTTTAGGAATTTAGGAGAAGGACCGAAAGGAGAATTCTAATTCTGGATAATCAGGTTTAGAACAACCAAGGTTAGGCCACGAAAGTAGGGTAGTAACGGTTGAGGGTAAAACAGATGAATCACATAACTTATGGGTTTAGCTTAGAAAAGGAAGTGAACGACCAAAGAGGAAAAAGGGGAGAAAAGGAAAGAAAGAAAAGAAGAAAGACAAGGAAAAGAGGTATGATTCGTTCACTTCAGTTTAGGAGAGGAAAGACACACGTTACAGAGAGAGAGAGAGTTGTAGAGAGAGAGTAGGGAGAGGAGAGTTGTTCGTGAGTTCTTGCGGAGGAGACATTCAAGGGGAATTGGAGATCAATTCAGGACTTCGGTTTTTTTTTATGTTTTTAGACTTTCTACTTTGATTATGTTGTTTTCTTTTGAACGCATCAATGAGTAGTCGTTTTATTCTATGAGAAGGGATTAAACCATGGCTATCCCGAAATCACTTTGATTTATCTTTGAATGCAATTTATCATTTTTATTTATTTATTCTTTGTCTGAGTGCTTGATTGACTTGAATTTATGAAGGCCAAGTAGATGCATGTTTTAGGAATTTAGGAGAAGGACCGAAAGGAGAATTCTAATTCTGGATAATCAGGTTTAGAACAACCAAGGTTAGGCCACGAAAGTAGGGTAGTAACGGTTGAGGGTAAAACAGATGAATCACATAACTTATGGGTTTAGCTTAAGGTGTCAGCCACGAAAGTAGGGGATAACTTGACTAGACCACGTGTCTATGCCTTGAGAGAGGGTAGATATCATATTAAGATCGTCTGTCTTATATAACTTAATTGGATTGCATGATTGGATAGGTTGATGGTTGGTTTCAGTAGTCTTGTGGTGAAACCGGATTCCTAGAACGTGTGTCTCACTGTTAAGAACTCGTTAATTTATTGTTTTTAATATTTCATTCCTAAAATCAATATTTCATCCTTTTGCAAGTTTGATTCGTAGTTTGAGTTTAGATTGTGTTGCGTAGTCTCTGTGGGATCAACACCTAGAGTACTACACACGTGTCGTGCACTTGCGGGTAGTTTAGGTTAATAATTGTTTAACTTTGAATCGCATCAAGGACATTCTCTTTAATGTCATCTCAATATGCTCTTATCTTATTAGCTAACATCGAGGCATTGTTAGCAAAGTATTTTATACTTTCCTTTCTCCTTGTTTCATGGTGTAATACTTAGCTCTTAATCTCTAAAGTTTTATCATTGTTGTCCTAAGATCACCTTAATACGTTTCTTTTATTAGCTCACGTATGGATAGATATGCACTAAAAATGTCCTCAAGGACGATACCATACAAGATTTGTTGTGTTATCTGGTCCTTCTCATCTAGAGCATCCCATGTATCCAAATTAATAAATCCTGATAGAATAAATAAATCTGTTAGATTTATTAGAGTAAATCTCTTTATTGCTCCCTTGTTGGCGCTCTTCAGTATCTTACATTCACTCGCCCAGACATTTCCTACGCCGTTCAACAAGTATGTTTGTTCATGCACGATCCGCAGGAGAAACATTTCAACGCACTCAAGCGGATACTCAGATATATACAAGGTACCATTGCTCACGGCCTACAACTAACCAAGGCGTCTACATCGGGTCTCATAGCCTACACGGACGCAGACTGGGCAGGTTGTCCGAGTTCACGCCGATCTACATCGGGATATGGTGTCTTCTTGGACGATAATCTTATTTCGTTGTCTTCCAAACGTCAAGCTACCATCTCTCGCTCGAGCACAGAGGCTGAGTATCGTGGCGTTGCTAACGTTGTCGCCGAAACTTGTTGGTTGCGTAATCTTCTTTTGGAGCTTCACTGTCCACTCCATCGAACCACCCTTGTGTACCGCAACAATGTTAGCTCAGTCTACGTGTCTACGAACCCGGTTCAACACCAACGAATGAAGCATGTTGAGATTGACATCCATTTTGTTCGAGAGAAAGTGGCACTTGTTGAATTCCGGGTCTTACACATTTTGTCATTATCACAATATGTGGATATATTCACCAAGGGTCTACCTTCTTCATTATTTCTTGATTTCAGGGCCAGCCTCAACATTCGGACACCTCACGTTGCGACTGTGGGAGTGTGATAGAATAAATGAAATTGTTAGATTTATTAGGGTAAATCTGTTAGATTTTTGAGGTTTATTTAACTATATATATTGAACAAGATAGATGGGGAATTTGCAAGGGAAAATTCATTCATTTACAAATCTTTCATTTGTTCCTCTTTTACTTCGTCTCCCAAATTGTGGAATATTTGGCATCCTCTCTGGCACTACTTTCCATAGAACTTTAACCCTCAATGCAACAATATTATCATAGAACTTTAATTCTCAATGCAACCATAATATCTTTATAACTGATAGGTTATAATATTCCCCTTAAAAAATTGGTATTGGAGGTGTATTCTGCGTCTTTTTCTAACACTTAAAAACCTGTAACACGTTGAGTTAGGTTTAGGTGTTACCTTCTTAAGCTTTCTTTTCTTTTCTTTTTGGTTTTGTGCTTCTCTTTTTATACTTCTGCTTGTCCTTGTAGCTTGGTATTCAATGGTATTTCTCTTAGTGCTTGATGCTGCTCCTAGGTCCCCAAACCATAATGCCAGTTATCACTTGTTGGTTTTAGTTGTTACGAGCTAGTATTTTGAACCCCATAGTTTTACTCTCATTGATTCTGATATATGCAAACTGGAGAATGAAAAATAAAAGGTGTTGTTCATGTGTACTTGACTCTCCCTCGAGGAAAAGAAATTTAGAGTTTTCTGAAAATGTTATTGCACGCTTCCATTTCATTTCATTCATACCATTTATTCAAAATACATGCTCCAAGCCCCTTTCAAGTTATCCTAATAATAGCAAAACATTTTCCTTGTCTGCCATAGCATACAAGTAGTTTCTAATCTTGAATTTTCTTCTTTTTAGGTGAATCTACTGCTTTAAATTGTCTTTCTTGCATGGGCTTCACGCCTGGGCTTCTTTGAAATGCACTACTTCAAATGGGTTTGCGTCTTCAACTTGGGCTTGCATATTCGTTTTTGCATGGGCGTCCTTGTCACAAGCCCAACTCGTCTCCATCTTAGGTGAGATCTCTTGTTGCTTCTCGATCATTCCATCACCACATCGAAACCCTAGGTTTAGGCCTCACTCTCGGCGATCTCGCCTGAGATCATGTCAGAGCAGGTCACCACCACATTCAAATCATAGAACATAATTCTATCTTTAAGGATAGGGGTCATTTATTTTGATTCCCAAAACGTGGGCATCGTCACCTCGTGAATAATGCAGGAACGAACAACGAGCGTGTTGATAAGTTGGTGCTCTGAGGGCCAATCACTAGGATTGTTCCACGCTTTACTAGCAAGTTCCACGCTTGGTAAATTCTTTATAACACGAGGATCATGAAGAGACATTTTAAGTACAAGAGCTTGCATCAGTTCACTACTCCATGCTCGAGATGAAGAAACAAGCCTACTTAACCAAGAAACTTAAGGAATTCGGCTAATCGCAAAAGTTGAAATGTTGTTGTGTGTGCATCTAACCCCTTAGTGCGTAAAAGGAGAGAGTTATTTTGGAACCAGCGTCATACTACTCGGACTGTATATTGTCACTAAAATTTGGATAAAGATATTGTTCGAGACGAGCACTATAACACTTGACCAAGAGTAAAGCCATTTTATTAAGTTTGTTATTTTCTATCTTGAGATTGGTTAGCAAGTTGTTGATTCTGTTTTTTTAGTTAGTATATAAATTGGTTTTGTAATTCATTGAAGATTTGAATAAAAAATTAAAAATTAAAAAATCTCTTTCATTATTAGTTGAAATGGTATCAGATCTAACTCTAGGATTGCTCTCTTTCCCGCTTTTCACTCTAGAGTTCTGTTTCTTCTCTTATTTGTTTTTTATATCAAATTCCAAGACTTTTTCAATTGGTTCTTCAACCACTTCTCTCATCCAAATCAAGATCTGGTCCAGATCCTTGCATGCGGCTGACTCTTCCAAGCTAATAGGCGACTCTAACTACAACAACTGGTCTAGATCCTTGATTAAAGCACTGAATGCGAAGAACAAAATTGGATTCATCTATGGAAGTCTTCCTAAACTACTGGGACATCTCCAGATGCAGGTGCTTCGTCTCATTGAACGATTTGACATGTACTTGCTGAATAACTATGTTTCAAAAGAAATCAGCATTGTGATAGTTTATCTTGATAATGCCTTTGATGTTTGGCAGCATCTAAAGACTATATTTCCATTAGAAAAATGTTTCCAAGACATAAAATATACAACAACAACAATTAGAGAATCTTCATCAAGGCTAAATGGATCTTAACACTTATTACACAATTTAAAATCATTGTGGGAAGAATTAAAGAATTATGAAGTTCTTCCATCATATACTTGTAGAGGTTGTACATGTAGAGTTGATGAGCACTAGTCATTGTTATACGGACTTGGAAACATTGTCAAGTTTTTAATGAAGCTGTATGATTCTTATACACCTGTCAGAAGACAAATTCTTATTATTGATCCATTACCAAGCCCCAACAAGAAGAACAAAATGAAGTCATTTTGAATCCTGCTCCAGAAAATCCTATTTTCAATGTTACACATCAATTTTTTCAAGGCTTAGATATCCTTACACATCCAATTCTACTTCAGGATCTCGACCCAGACCTCGCATTCAATGTTTTCATTGTGGTTTGGACATTATATCTCCAACTGCTATAAGCTACATGGCTGTCACCCTGGATTCAAGCCACAAAGTTATTCAAATGACAAGTCTTCTTACAGCAAACCAAGATGTTATGTAGACAATAATTCTAGACATATAAACATGGTGGGATGATCTTCTCAGGTTTATGAAAATGCAACAGGAGTAAAGCCTGTTAGTTCCTCTCTTGGCAAGCAAGCTTTTGAACAAGCTCAAGCAATGATTGCTCATCTCAATGCACAACTTTAGACTCTAAGAAACAACTTCACAGACTCAGGTTTTGCAGATTCCTCTTCATCACCATCCCAAACTTACAACGTTTGACTAGATACTTTTCCAATACTTATCTTCTTTGAACCTGACCTTACATAAATCTTCATGGATTATAGATACGGGTGCGAGTAGTCATGTCTTTTGTGATTTGAATATGTTTTCTGACATACAAACCATTTCATCTATCAAAATTACCCTTTTTACTGGTCATCCAATTCCAGTCACTTAATCCGACACTACCCAAATTTCCTCTGTTTTAACTCTATTTTCAGTTCTCTATGTTCCTTTACTTTGTTTCATCTTTTAAGAGTCAGTTCCCTCACACATCACACACTTTGTTCAGTCATTTTTTCTAATAAATTTTGCATATTCAAGGACCTTACTCAGGGATTGATGATTCACATAGGTGAGTTACATCACAGTCTATACATCATCCAAATGGAGTCATCCACAGATCAAGTTTCTGAACTCATGGCTCTTCTTTCAAACTTATGTACTGCTATTATACCAGACACAATGGACTTGTGGCATCAGAGTTTAAGCATATATCTTACCTAAGATTTCAAAGATTAGGAAACAATTCTACGATTTCTTTTTTCTCATACAAATCATACTTTAGTATTTTGTAAAATCTATCTTTTAGCAAAACAAAAGCATTTATCATTTCCTAATTGTCCCAAACTATCTTCTTCTCCTTTTGATCTTGTAGACCTTGACATTTGGGGTTCTTTTCATGTTCCAACACATGAAGGATATCAATATTGTTTTACAATTGTTGACGATTGTACTCGTGTTACTTGCGGTACTTATTTATCCACAAAAGTGATGTTCATTTTATATTTTCAAAATTTTTGAACTCTGGTGAAGACTCATTTTAATACAAAAATCAAAGCCACAAGTTATGATAATGCATTAGAGTTGTCTTTTTCAACTTCAGTATTTCTTATCAATAAAACCCTAACACATTTACTTCAAAACAAAAGTCATTTTAAACCTTCTTTTTCACATTTGAAAGTTTTTGGATGCATGTGCTATGTGAGTACATATTTGAAGGATAGACATAAATTTTTAAAAAGAGCTCGACCTGCTATCTTCCTTGGATATCCTCTTGTTGTCAAGGGTTATAAGGTTTTTGATTTGCAGAATTTCCATTTGCTTCTTAATCTTATTCATCTTCTCAATATGAATAAGTTCCTTCTCATTCTGATTTTTTCTATGATAATTTTTTTTTTTTGAGGTTTATGTTTCATCTACATCTTATTCATCTTCTATAACTCCATCTATTCCAGTGTTAGTTCATCCAACTACGTCTAAGTCAGAAAATAGAAAATAGTTCACCTCAAACCTAGCTCGCATTTTTTAGATCAAGAAGGCGTTAATCACTTTTCAGCAAGTTGACAAGCCCTTGAACCACATCTCAAAAACTTTAAAGGTCTCCTTTCATAGCTCAATGAGCTTCATCCTCTGTTCCAATGAGATTGTTGACAGAGACAATCAAGATCAGGTGTTTGAGCTGCTTCAAACTCTGGATAAATCCTATACTAGAGTAATCAATCGTATCTTCCATCAGAATCCTATCTCTTTATTCAATGAAGTTGCATCCAAATCCTAAAAGAGGAAGGATCATTAAACTTTTTCCATTGAGGCCCTCTAGAAGCGGCTCATTACAATAAATTCAGTCTAAAGCTTGAGTGCTCAGTTGTTTTGTGCGAGCACTGAAAATAGAGGGGATATTAAGAAAAAGTATTTTTTTTCTCCGTCCCAATCTCAACTAAACAAGGACTCGTGAGGAATCTCATTACACTGAAAAATTCATCTAGAAAACCAAGTCTAACATAGAAGAAATCAAGCTTCTCCTCGGTCATGACATCGGTAAGCAAATTGATTCAGGTAAAATCGCTCTAATTTCTAGATATAATAATCACATTATAATTAATGGAACCATTAGCCACATGATAAACTACTTGAATTGGATTTACAATGTAGAACCTCATATAGTTAACGTAATTGTAACGAAAGTAATATACGAGCTAAATGTGTAGGATCCTAAATAAAAATACTATGGCTCTATATGTATCATGATTTCTAACTTATTATCAATTAGAAAACTACATCAATGTTTAAATTGTGTGGTTTGTTTAGAATATAACAAATTATGAATTTGGGATTGAGATGAAAAAGGTTGTTGGACAAGGTTATATGTTTGTTCAGAAATTACTATGAATGTGAATTCTCAAATTTTACATGATAGGGTTAGGACATCTGCATTATAAAGCCTTGCAAATTTTGTTACCTAATATCAAATATAATCATGAAATATACGAGATCTACATATTAGGAAAGCACCATAGGATTGTATTGAATCTAATACAAAGAATGATTTTTTTATTTTAATTTTTTAGAACATTTGGACATAACCTAGATTAACTAGAGATTCAGGAAATATTATGTAACCATTTATTAATGAAAACTAATAGTACGTACACATGGATTTACTTGTTAACATTGAAAAGAGATGTGTTTGATGTATTGAAAAAAAAATTATAATTATGTTGCCACACAATCCCATGCTAGAATCAAGTGCCACAGTTCAGATAATGTAGGGGAGTACACGATCCATCAAATTCAAAAATTTTTGGAGGATCAAGGCATTGTGCACCATGGAGGGTTCGATCCCTCTCGGTCACAGGCAAGGAACGAAGACAAAGGAGGAAACCTAGGGTTCGACAGAAGAGGAAAGTTCGAGAGAGGGGATGATGGAAGAATCGAGAGAGGATAACGATTATTACAGGTCGACGAAGACTTGGGCTTACAAAGGCCTATCACACACAATTTTTAATGACCCAAACGAAAATAAAGATTTTCGGCTTGAAGCAGCCCGCGCCCCAGACCCCAGCACAGCCCGTGAAGCCCAACCATATTAACCCTACAAAATAGAATAACACAGGGTTAAACTAGAGCAAGAACGACTAATTTTCTACTTTTGATCAAGACACTTTAATCTATTATAAGTTGACAAATTTAATGCTAAGACCTAGATATAGCAACTAGGTTATGAAATCTTTTGTATAAGCATTTTGATATTTATGAAAGAAAGAGAAGGATGTTAATGGTATCACCTTCAAGGAAACCATCGAGAAACATAACCAAAACAACACCAGAACATATTTTCATCACCATTAATATATACAACCACAACTCAACTGTTCAGATCTTTTTTGTTTCTTGTTTGCACCATCACAAAACAAGATAAGGAGAGAAGTTCTTGAGACTCATCAACTAAGCTCATGAACTATCTAAACTAATGAATGGTATCAGAGCTTCCATGGTTCAAGGGAGCACATAGCACAACTGAGAACTAAGCACAACCAGCACCAGACACAAACAAGCACAACACTTCAGCTAAGGAAGAGCCCTAGATCTATCAAGCAAAGGAAGAAGATGCACAGATTCCAATATTTGATTGTAAGGGATACAACTTTTGGGTTATCAAGATGAAAGTAACACTAAGGTCTAAGCAGCTTTGGAAAGTTGTAACTGAGGGATTACCGAAAATGCCTATAATGGGGGTTGCTACTACCCCTGAGGAACAACAGAAGGCCATAGCTGCATGGAAAGACCAAGAAACTAAGGACCAGAAAACACTACAACTACTCTATTGTGTTGTCACAGAGGAGATTTTCGGGGCTCATTTGTCAACCTGTGAGAACTCTAAAGATGCGTGGGATTCGACCCCTATGTGGGTGTTATTGAGCAGACCGAAGACTTAACTACCTAACAGTGGGTGAACTGGTCATTTCCCTACTTTCGGGTCATTTCCCTACAATAACAAGAGGCAAGATTGGACGACAGACACAAAAGCAGTGTAGAGGGAGTATTCAATGCTAAGTTTAAAGGTTTTAAATTGTCCAACAAGTCAGAATTCAGTAGGAAACCCTATCCTACGGGTGAATACAAGTAAAAGAGGAAGAAATGGTATGTTCATTGCCAGAAAGATAACCATTATGAGGCTCAGTGCTATTTCAAAAACAAACAGGACATGACAGACTCTCCTAGACCTTCTAAGATCAAGAAGGAGTGTTACACTTGTGGTAAGCCAGGTCATTTCTCAAGGGAATGCAGGGTTAAGAAGTTAACTTAAATCAACCACATGTGAACCGAGAAGATGAAAGGATATGGTTAGAGGATTACCGAGATTTAAAGTGGAACAAGAATTATGTGAGGCATGTTTGAAAGGGAAGCAGACGAGGGATGAGTTCCCTAAACACTGAGATTACAAGGTGAAGGGCATCCTGGACCTAACTCTTCAGACCTATATGGACCAATGCAGACCCCATCACTGGATGGGAGCCTCTACCTACTGACCTTCACAGACAGATTTTCACATATGTTATAGGTCTACTTCCTACAGCTTAAGTCAGACTGCTTGAGTATTTTTAAGAAGTTTGTTGCATTAGTTGAGACTTAAACATGCAAGAAGATTAAGAAAATAATGACAGATAGAGGTGGAGGATATAACTTTAAGGAGTTTAATGAGTTCCTAAGTGCTAAAGGAATTTAGAGGGAGCTTACTGTGGCCTATTCCCCTCAGCAAAATGGTGTTGTTGAGAGGAGAAATAGGACACTCCTAAACATGGCTAGGAGTATGTTGAATGAGAAAAACTTACCAAACAAGTTCTGGATTGAGGGAGTCTTCACAGCTGCCTATTTGCAGAACAGGTTGCCCACCAAAGTCCTGGATGATCACACCCCACTTGAAGTGTGGAGTGGACACAGGCTTTTAGTGAGCCACCTCAGAGTATTTGGGTGCATCTGTTATGTGCACAAACCTGCACAACAAAGAAGAAAATTGGATAAGAGATCAGAAGTTGGAATTTTTGTAGGCTACACATCCTAAGCAAGGGTTACAGAATCTACAAAACTCAGACTGGCAAGGTTGAAATTGCTAGGGATGTGGTATTTGAGGAAGACAAGTGCTGGGATTGGACTACACTGTCTGGTTCACAAGGGGTTAAGCCTATATCAATATTCATTGGGGTTTCTAGACCAACACAGTAGACATAACTTACAACTACACAAAGGAATTCAAATACTCAAGAAAGGAAAAGGAACTTATCTCAATTCTCTCCAGTCCCCTTCCATCTGAGCAATGGCCAATCAAGTGGTACTTAATCCTCCTCCTCGAGACCCATGCACAAAACAAGAAGGCTAGGTCAGATTTATGAAGAAGCAAAACCAAATGAGGGACAAAATTTTGAAGCGTGTTCCACGAAAATTGAGGAACCAAGTTCCTTTGAGGAAGAAGTATCGGATTCAAGCCTGAGGAAAGCCATGAATGATGAGATGGAGATGATCCAGAAGAACGAGACTTGGGAGCTAGTGGACATACCTGAAAATCAGAAGCTTATCACAATCAAATGGCTGTACAAAGTTAAACCAGATGAAAATGGGAAAATACATGAGCTAAGCAAGGCTAGTGGCCCGAGGGTTTACAGAAACCTTTGGTCTTGACTTTGGAGAGACCTTTGCACAAGCCTCATTGCCCTAGTTGCACAAATGAAATGGAAACTTCATCAAATGGATGTTAAATCGGCATTCTTAAATGGTGGATAACAGATGAGGTGTTCATAGAATAACCTCAAGGATATGAGATAAATGGAGCAAGAGGACATGGTTTACAAGCTAAGAAATACACTTTATGGATTGAAGCACACACCTAGGACTTGGTACAACAAGATTGATGATTTCTTTCTGACTGGAGGGTGCACAAGGAGCCATTGATGTGGCTATGTACACCTAAAGGTCTGTTTCTGATATCCTAATAATATGCATCTATGTGGATGATATTATTCTAACTGGGAGTAATGAGAAATGGATAAATGTTTTTAAGGCTAAGCTCAGCAATGCCTTTGAAATGAGTGACCTAGGGAGACTGAGATACTTTCCAGGATTTGAGATTAACTACATAGATGATGGAATTTTCCTACACTAGAGTAAATATGCAATACAACTACTAGAAAAGTTTGGACTAAAGCACTCTAAAAGTGTTAGCACTCCCCTAACATCTGCTGGAAAGAATGTAAAATAAGGGGAAGAGCTTACAACCCTTTGCAGTACCAGAGCATGGTTGGAGGCCTTTTGTACCTCGCTGCTACACGGTCAGATCTCATGTTTTCCGCCTCCTTATTTTCTGGGTACATGGCTAAACCTACATACACAAACATGTTAGAAACAAAACAAGTATTCAAATACATAAATGGAACTTTGAACTATGGGTTATGGTTTAAGCACATGGAATATTCTGAGTTGGTTGGGTATTCAGATTCGGGTTGGGTGGTTGCAAGGAGGACATGCGAAGTACTACTGGTTATTGTTTCACCCTAGGAAATGTTGTCTTTTGAGTGGAAACACAGAAGCAACCCGTTATAGCACAATCAACAGCTGAAGAAGAGTACACTGCTCTGTGTGCTACCACGAATCACTCTGCGTGGTTAAGAAGGATGTTTGAGGAGTTAGGGTTTGACTTTGAAGGAGGGATTCTCATCTATTGCAATAACATTTCGGTCATCACAATAGGAAATAATCATTTCCAACACATACGAACCAAGTATATTGAAACAAAAGTACATGTGGTAAGAGAAGCTGAAAGGGAGAAGAAGATTACCCTGATGTATTGCACTGGTAATGATCAGATAACAGACATTTTGACGAAGGTACTCGGCACGAGAAGATTCAAGGATTTAAGAGAATGATTGGGCGTTGTACCGAGAAGGATCGAGAGGGAGATTGAAGGGTTCAATCCTTCTCGGTCACATGCAAGGAACAAAGACAAAGGAGGAAACCTAGGGTTCGAGCTAGTGTTCGACGGAAGAGGAAAGTTCGAGAGAGGGTTGATGGAAGAATCGAGAGAAAAGAGGGTTTCACCAAGCACGAAGAGGAGAACAGTTATTACAGGCCGATGAAGACTTGGGCTTACAAAGGCTCATCACACACAAATGTTAATGACCAAGACGTAAATAAAGATTTGCAGCTTGAAGCAGCCCGCGGCTCAGAGTCCAACACAACCCATGAAGCCCAGCTGTATTAACCCTGCAAAACAGAAGAACACAGTGTTAAACCAGAGCAAGAACGACTAGTTTTCTAATTTTGATCAAGACACTTTAATCTATTATAAGTTGACAAATTTCATGATAAGACTTAGATATAGCAACTAGGTTATGTAGTCTTTTGTATGAGTATTTTGATATATATGAAAGAAAGAGAATAAGGTGATATCATCTTCAAAAAAAAAACCATCGGAAAACATAATTAAAACAACACCAGAACATATTTTCATCACCATTAACATATACAGTCACAACTCAAGTGTTAACATCTTTTTAATTTCTTGTTTGCACCATCACAAAACAAGAGAATGAGAAAAGTTCATGAGACTCATCAACTAAGCTCATGAACTATCTAAACTAACACACCAAACCTCGTGTACATTCACACCACAATAAATTCGTCGAGTGCAAAGACAAACATCTAATGGTGGTTGCACGTACCATTATGTTTTACCGAAATGTGTCCATCTAATTCTAGGGAGATATCATGTCACCTCATCAATAGAATTCTGGAAAAAAAATGTTTCAATGACGTCACTCCCTACAATGTACTAAATAACCTCCAACCTATGTGTATGTATTCGTATATAGATTATTCATCACATGATCCACATCATCCACTAGTTGTTCCACCATATAAAAATTTTCAAATCGTTGTCATGTTCGTGCATGTTTGAGGATGATGAGCCATGGTTCATGGTAACCAATTGTAACTTAAACTTGACGAACTCAGACATGAGGGTAATCACCTCGTTAGTCGTCTATTGTATAGGAACCGTATGAATAAATTCACTCTGAAGCATCCTTTCATCTTTCATATTCTCAATCTTCTCCTTCAACGGATTGTTAGAGTATTCACCAATTTTAAACAGGTTTGAATGGATATTTCAACGATTTATTCGTTGATTAACCATTTATACTTCAACGGTTGTCCACAAAAAATTAGTCATTAATATCCATCTGAATTCACTAAAATCTATTGAAAAACTTTTCAAGACAATCATTATAAATATCCATTAACATAAATATTGTTCAGGGGTATCTCGATCCCAAAATCAATATTAAGACCACTCCAAACAACTTGCGTAGCATGTATTTCAAAACCATTTATGGCAATCCTTTATCCAACTGGTTCAAGGCAAGGCGACGCGTTCATTGTAACTGGGATAATGGATGGTGATTTACTTGAAGATTGATCTCCCACGAAGTATTGCCCTTGAAACTCAGAACTTTATATAAAAAATTGTATTTACTTTTTTTCATCTTTTATTTTTTCTTAACTATTATGGTCTCTTTTTCATCTCATTTTCATTATGGTCTCGAAGAAAAGGAGATATAGTAACCAGGGCTATTAACATATAAATTGATCCAAATAACATCCTAATGGTTTTGGATAGGGGTAGGCGTTTCGGGCTATTCGGATCGACCTGGATCGATCCAACCGGAAAAAACCAACCTTTGAGATAAACGGGTTTTGTAGAAAAATCCATATGGGTTCAAAATCTAAAACCCAAATAGGTTCGGATCGGTTCGGGTTTGGTTCGGGAGAACCCGAGGAACCCGAAAAAAGAACCATAACCATTCTAACCTAATTTTTTGTATGTTAAATTTGGAATCTGAATTACCCGTTCAAACCCGAATTACCTGTTTAAACCTGAATTACCCGTTTAAAACCCGAATTACCCGTTTAAACCCGAATTATCCGTACTTAAATAACCCAAAAAACCCGAAGAACCCGAAAACCTGAAATAACCCAAATACAATTCAGGTTTTTTTGGGTTCAATGTTTCAAAACCCGAACAACCCGAACCCAATCCGAAACCCGAGGAACCCGTCCCGAAAACCAAATAGGTTTTTTTGGGTTCAATTTTTTAAAACTCGAGGAATCCGAATCCAAACCGAACCCGAAGAACTCGCCCCGAAACCCGGATTATCCATCCCTAGTTTTGGATTAAGTCATTTGTCATTTATTGTCCAGATCTCAAACACGATAAAATTAATAAAAAGGCAATATTTAGTTTTTCTTTTATTATTATTATTGTTGTAATCATCCTCATCATATAATTCTTTATTGTTTATCTAAAATGGGTTAATTTGGATGTTGAGTTGATTTGATGATATAAGTTTTTCCCCTTCGGATTATATTCTTAATCTTGAAATGTACAATCACATTAGTCAAGACCGAAACAAAATAGTGAAACGTAAATTAACATTCAAAATAAATAAAAACATTTATAATTGAACAAACGTTTGTAACATATTTTATCTTGTCTATAGAGAAAACATGCGTAGAAATTTCAAATATTAGAATGATACAACTTCAAAAATACTTTTGAAATTCAAGTCTACCCTTTTCTATAAAAAATAAATTCAAAAATATCTTTATAAATATTAAAATCTCAAATTTCCTTTGTGCAACCATGCAACTCTTGTGCGACGTGCGACCATGCAACCCTTGCATGACCGTGCGACTCTGTGACCGAAATCGCCCGAAAATAACCGAAATCGTCCGAAAATGCCGGAAATCTCCCGAAAATGGCCGAAAATACCATGTGACCCTTGTGCAACCCTTGCGCGACCATGTGATCCTTGTACGACCATGCGATCCTTGTGCGATCATGCGACCCTGTGTCCGAAACCGATAATCCCTGAAATCGTCGGAAATTGCCCGAAATCGTCTGAAAACGCCCGAAATCGGTCTAAAATTGCTCGAAATCGATCGAAAACGGTCGAAAATTGCTCGAAGTCGGCTGAAATCGATCGGAAAACATACGAAATAGGTCGAAAGCGCTCGAAATCACTCGGAAATCGGTTGAAATCGGTCGGAAACGCTCGAAATTGATCGGAAACGCTCAAAATCGATCGGAATCGCTCGAAAATCGCTCTCAACTTTTAAATCATCTCTCGCTATATGTATTTCTTAACTTTGAAATTTGAGATAACAGCAAAATTTTCAAAACATATGTATTTTTACAAACAAAAATAAGTGCAAAATTGTATTTTCTCTACTTTTTTATTAGGTTTTTAAATATATGCGTGAAATTCTATTACGATATTATGCCTATTAGAATATAAAGCTTTTTCATAAAAACTAAAATAGGAAAGTGATATTTCTGGATTCGAGGCTGTATTATTTGCAAACTACACCAATACAAAAGGTTGTATTAATGAAATAAAGTGTCGATCGAGACGGATACTATTTTGTCGTTTTGGAGGTAACGATTAAACGAAACTTTCACATCATGTAATGGAAACTCATGGATATGAACTTGGGGATAAATTTAAAAAATTTAAAAACTTGAATGCTTTGGTTGCTAAGTAAGTATAGGGGTGGAATTGCAATATTTTGGAATTAAAGTTGAAAATTTTATTCGTGGGATTTCCTTTTCCGTCAAAGACTTGCTATTTTTACAAATGTTATGCGATATAATATATAATATATGCATATAAATATAACTGGTACATGTGTTTGTATGTCTATATATATATATCTATATATATATGTAAAAACAAATATACCCTTCGTTTGAGTTTCTCAGTCATTATATATACTACCATTTATGCAAGCTATTCCTACTTGCCACTTTACATAAAATAAAACAAATCTACCTTCAAAATGCCTTCTTCAACAATTCTTGACAAACCTCACCTTCTTCAGCAGAATAATGAGAAGAGTGATTCATTTGTTTTCGACTCGTCGTGTCTCCAGAAGGAGAAAGATTTGCCGGCAGAGTTCGTGTGGCCGGAACACGACTTGTCACACACACAACAGCCTGAGCTTAATGAGCCCTTCATCGACCTGAGTGGTTTCATGAAGGGCGATGTGGAAGCCACAGCTCAGGCAGCTTCACTCATCAGAGCAGCTTGTCTTAGCCATGGCTTCTTTCAAGTGACGAACCATGGCATAGACTTGGAGCTTGTCCGAGAAGCCTATGAAGATATTGATCCTGTCTTCAAGCTTCCTTTGGAGAAAAAACTCTCTCTCCGGCGGAAGTCCGCCGCCGAAGTCGCCGGATACTCCGGTGCCCATGCTGACAGATTCACGTCGAAATTGCCCTGGAAGGAGACCTTTTCCTTCGGGTATGAATTTCTTCAACATGAAACTGAACGCAACATGGTTGTTGATTACTTCAAGAGTGCTTTGGGGAGTGAATTTGAGCATGTTGGGTAAGTGGTTTCAGTCCAACACATAAACACTAAAAAAAATATTACCAAACAAAAACACAGACACTAACATATAGTTTATGTTCCAATGTGACGTTGATATCTGCCATAGTAATTCAACATTTCACAACATGCGTGCATGTACATTTACACACGCATATATCAGTAACTTGGTTTATATCACATATAGATATATATACACACAATTGAAATATGAATTAATATTCTTATTAGTTTCCGGGTCCACAAAATATTAATCTTTGAGATTTTAAAAACGTTGATATCGAAGAAAATTAACCCTGGTTGCACGTTTTTTATATGACCGATCAGAAGAACACACTAACATAAAAATTAAAGAACTAAATTATTCCAAGATGAATCTGCTGTATTTGATATGACAAACAAAATAGGGCCAAATCTTGTAGAATCACAATGTCGTGGGGAAGCCAAGCAAACCTTGGCCCTTTGTAGTTTGGGTTGGCTTTTATAGAGTATGTCACATCCTATATTAAATTAATACAAGTACTAAGGACAAAACACTTAGGCCACAAATGTGTCATTGTCAGTCATCACAAATATATATCACTATATACAAATATAGAGAATATGATGAAAGTATAATATTTTCCGGTGTGTATTATTTATGTATTTTAAGCAACTACAGAAATAGTTAATATATAATAGAGGAAACTGAAAAGTTGTGATGTAAAAGCCTAGACAAGCATACAAAAAAAACTTCGATAAAAAGTGTTTACACTTATTAAAAAAATAAAAAAACGACAAAAGATGCAAAAATAAAGATATTGTTATGTTGGGGCGAAGAAAAAAACGATATTTAACACTTTCCTATGTATATGCTTTAATCATGTAAGAAGATATCAATTATTTTTTTAAACAAAACCTCGTTTTTCTAATTGCATTTTGTTTACTAAATCACTTAGATTTTAGTTTTTTCTGTCATTATTTTAAACGTAAAATTAGAGGTTTAGACGTATTAAAGTTCCATATTATTTTCCTGACATATTTACACAAAATAATAACTACATATTTTGTCAGAAAAATAGTGTATGCTTTGTTTGTTTGTTCAGTAATGCACATTTTCACACACTCAGTTGGATTGTTATTATTTGTTATTGTTGAATAGGTGGGTCTATGAGAAATATTGTGAAGCTATGATGGAGTTGTCTCTAACAATCATGGAGCTTCTAGGAATAAGCTTGGGGATTGATAGCTTAAGCTTAAGAAACTTCTTCAAAGATGGGAATTCGATCATGAGATGCAACTATTACCCGCCTTGTAATAAATCGGCTCTAACGTTAGGGACGGGTCCACACACAGATCCAACCGCGTTGACGATCCTTCATCAGGACCAAGTTGGAGGCCTTGAAGTGTTTCTCGACGGTCAGTGGAAGGCGGTCCGACCTAGTCGTGACGCCTTTGTCGTTAATATCGGTGATACTTTCACGGTTAGTTCACTATTTTCCTTCTCTCGTTCTTCATTACAAGAAAATGTTAATATCCATGCTTGGTAAGCCTATTGTTGCCGTGTGATGAATATAACATAAAAAATATCCAACTATTTTATTATATCATATAAAATATAAATTATTATTTTCAATCTAAAAAATCCAAACTTATATTTTTTCCCTTAAAAACACTAATTTTAAGAAAATGATTAGTTTGATAAATTTGTGTTTTTTACACAACACTTAACAATTCAAAGAGTTAAAATATGATTTAGGGCCCGACTGGTGGAAACGCAGCGTTTGCGCTTGCGTTTGGCAGCGTTTGCGCTTGCGTTTGGTGGCGTTTTGTTTCATTTTATCTGAATGGTGAAAACGTTGCGTTTACGGATAACATCGATAAACCCAAAACATTCCACCATGGAACGACCCCTTCTGCCATCGATTTCATTGGAAACGGGTAGTTTCCCCAAGCTGCTGGAAGAACTGTATGAAGAAAGAGCAGAAACGAAGCAGAAAAGAACTGCATGAACCGGCGACACCAAGCTTGGAACCCTAATTTCAGAACTCCTCATCAACCCTAATCATTCGATTCGAAGAACTTTGTGAAACTTTAATCATTCACAAGCAAAATGGCGAAGAGGAGAGAGCCTTACCAGGAGAGAAACAGCGAGATGGAACAGGAGAGAAGGATGGAGAATCGGCCAGGCGAGAGGAGGAGAGAAGAAACGTTTCGGGGAAGGAAGGAAAATGGCAAGGGCAATTCAGTAATTTAGCCGGAAACGTGTTAAAACGTAACGTAACGCAGCAAAAAATAAGATTCTCAAATTTTACGTTTCGTAGCGTCTGCGTCTCCGTGCGTTTCCACCAGTCACCCTGGATGTCGCATGCAGTCGCCAGAAAACGCAATCGCTGCGTTTGCGTTTTCTGGCGACTCCACCAGTCGCCCCCTTAGTGTTTTTGTTTGTATATGGATATGATTAATTTGATAAGGTTGTGTTTTTTAGACAAAATGTAAAAATTCAAAATTTTAAGGTTCAAAGTAATAATTTGTGTTTTATAGGCAAAAATTAAAAAGTTTGGTATTTTCTACATTATATTCATAAAGTTAGTGTTTTTAAAGAAAAAAATGAGTTTGAATTTTTTTAGGTTAAAGATAATAATTCATATTTTATAGACTAAAAAAAATAGTTTCATATTTTTATTTTGATACAATTAAAATATTAATTGTATCAAATAAATATCATATTAAAATTATATATTATAATTTTTTAAGAAAAAATTCTCGCATATCAGCTAAATCATGTAAAAGCTTTATCCAATTTTTTCATTGAAAGAATTGATATTGGTTGAATAATTCAAAATTTCATTGAAAGAACTGATATTGTTTGAATAATTCAAAATTCTTCATTGGAAGAATTGATATTGGTTGAATAATTCAAAATTTTTCAATGAAATGAAAAAATTGATATTGGTTGAAAAATTCAAAATTTTTCAATGAAATGAAAAAATTGATATTGGTTGAAAAATTCAAAATTTTGGACTGTGTAGTCGTAATAATTATTGTACGCAAGATGTCTCTTAGTAGTTCTTATTTAGATGGGGGCGACTCTTCATTGGCTTTTAATATTTAAATAAGTTTTTATCCATTTTTATAATATTGGTGGGGACGAATCCAATGAATGTGTAGAGAGTACGTGTAGGTATAGTCACTGATTTTGTCTGCTAAGACTCATATTTATAAGCACTTTTTCTATTTTAAAATATGTAAAGCGTTGATTTTTCTTCACTTGGCTTCCTTGGTTTTACTCTGTTTAGTTTATTTTAGAAGTATACATTGATATCTGGTAACTCTTTTGGAAAAATGTTCGGCCAATCTTTGGATACTTTTTTCTACCGAACGTTCATCTTTCGGTTGATCAATTTTTTCGTTTTGATCGATAGAAGTCTCGATCCAAATACTTTCAATTTATACTTTCAGATTTTATTAATTATATTTCTGACTTTTCTTTTATTCAGTTCCGTCTTATTTGTAGGATGATCGTGTCAAAATAAGGCTCGGTCTACGTGCCCATCCTAAACTATCCGAAAATAATAGACTCAGTCCTTAAAATTATAAGTCCGAAAGCATGTGGATTTTTGGGTTTGGGCTTTCTACAACCCGCAAAAGTTTTTCCCGACCTGTCAAGCTTTGTGTCGGTCCGTCGGACTGTGAATCTAAAATAAAAACCTTAGTCACCTGGTCTTCTTCTCTTCTCGTCTATCTTCTTCCGCCTACATCGTCCGCTTTTCTGAGGCGTTCGTCTGCGTCATCTGGTCTTCTTTTCTTCTTGTCGTGTCTCTCTTCTCCTTGTTCTTCTTCGTTGTTTGAGTCGTATTTTTCTATTTTGCAAAATGTTATTTCGCTCTTCTTTCACCACCGTGTTTTTCTACACGAGGCGTCGTTTCTCTCTTCGTCGATTTCAAACCCTTCGCAGATTGTTAGGTTCCTCCGTTTCAAACCCTTCATCCGTGTGCTTCATCGATTTCAAGCCCTCGATCGTATAGCTTCGTTGATTTCAAACCCTTCACAAATTGCTAGATTCCTTCGTTGATTTCAAACCTTTCGCAGATTGTAAAATTCATTTTCTGGTCTATTTTAGAATATATGATTTCAACATATAGATAGTCCAGATCCCGTCGGACCAAAAAATATACCTAATAATTTTAACTCGTTGGATTACAGATCGGATTGACCCGATTCTGTTTTCGCTGGGTCACAAGCGGGTTCGGACCGGCTCGGGCGGGTCCGACCCATTTGAGACTCGTACCTAAAACGTCGCTAGATTTCTTGATCGTTCGTTTTTAGTATATAATATTTGCATTAAAAAAGCAAGATCACAAAATATTTTATATGTTATTGATGTCATCATGATGTCACAGTCGACCCATAACATGACTGTTGACCACATAAAAGAAAAGCGCATTAAATAAAGCATTTCAACTTGATTGGTCAGTTTACTGAAACAACTTTATTAATATAAATATATAATACAACACGTACAGAAAAACTTTAAATTAATTTTATAACTCAGAGACTCAATTGGAGTTAGCGTTCATATACAAGTGGATTCGATTTAAAACAGAAAAAAACAATTAAATAAGTAGAACTTTATTAAACATATCTGATATAAGTAAACTTATTATTTATAAAATGAACTGTATAGATTTTTTGAGTTTTATTCCGCATCAAATATAAACGACCGTAAATTCAATAACTTTTGTTCTGAAAATAAATAAATATAAAAAATGTATAGATTTTGAATGACCAGTAATCATATAAATAATATCTTAAATGTATTTATATATCTTTTTATACATGTTTTAATCTGTAGTACGTAAAAGGTGTGGAATTATTGTGTAGGCACTGAGCAATGGAGCTTACAAGAGTTGTCTCCACAGAGCAGTTGTGAATAGAGAAAAGAGAATGTCTTTGGTATTCTTTGTGTGTCCAAAAAAGAACAAAGTGGTGAAACCACCTGAAAGGCTTCTAATTGGCGAAGGCAGGAAAGCTGGACCCCACAAAAGAGTGTACCCTGATTTCACTTGGTTTGATCTCTTTAACTTCACTCAGCTTCACTATCGCCCTGATTCTTCTACTCTTCCTAGCTTTTTCCATTGGCTTCTCTCTTCATGAACTCCTCCATGATATTTTCAGATCTCGTTTGAATCATCGTTTAATCTTAATTTGTGTTTATCTATGGGGTATATCTATGTCGTTCATTTCTGCAATAAGAATTTTGTATAATTGATTGTATATTTGTGTTATTCGTGTAAAAGATATTGTTCAATTGTTGGATTATGTTATTCATTTGGTTTACATTCATTGTGAGCAAGAAATGGGTCATGCGGAGAATGACAATTCGTCTAGCGTGAATAAAAAATCATGGTTCCTTGGGAGAATATGTGTGCATGGTAAATTACAACAGTATTGGCGTAATCACAAAATAATAATAATAATAATAATAATAATACTATAGAGAGAACACAAATAAGATATTCAATTGTTGATTTATAAAAAGTAGTTCCATAACATTTCTTAAAATTCTCGTAACCTTTCTTAAAATCTTTCAACATTACACATTTAGGCGTCTACTATAAGATAAACATGTGGAATAAAATTTTATTTGGCTACGCATCTTCATATAATTTATCCATAAATGATAAATTTTATTTCGCCACTATAAGATGAAATATGACGCTGACGCTATAAGGTCCGTTCGATTTTGTGTATGTATGTTTTTCTAGGAAAATTGTAGTTCCAATATGAATTGGAGTTGTAGAGCTAAAAAAAGAGTTCCTTAGAACAAAAGAAAACTTGAAAACTGTGAGAGATATAGAACAGGGCTAACTTCAAAAATATATTTGTAGGGTTAAAGTGCTTCAAAAATATTCTTGGTTGAAAAAAAAAGTTTCAACTTCAAATCTACTCTTAAAATATTGATAATCTCATATCACCCTTGACGACAATTTTTCTCTTTCCTCTAGAGCACCTCTAATTCTCTCTCTCCTGTGGCGCGAAAATTATTGTTCCCCCACACCACAACAGATTCGGAGAGAGTAGCTTGAAATCGACATCAGATTCGCTGCCAATAGGTTGAAGTCCTTTGTTGTCAACAAAGAAGCTTGCAATTAAGCACGCTTCACAGAAAAACCAGTATTTATAGTGAGTTTTTCGTGTTTCTCTTGTGTTTATTGCAATTATTGAAAACGAGTCTAAACGAGTCATATTTATTGCAATGTCAAAGGTGACAGAGTGGGTCACAGAGTCGTACGGTCGCACTGGGTCACAGAGTCTCATCGAGGGGTCAAAGGGGTCAAAGATCGTCGTAGGGGTCCAAGGGTAAAGGGGTCGCAAAGGGTCAAAGGGTCGCACGGGTCCAAGGGTCGGATGGGAAAGGGGTCGCAAAGGGTTCAAAGGGTCGCATGGGTCCAAGGGTCGCATGGTAAAGGGGTCGCAAAGGGTTCAAAGGGTAGCATGGGTCCAAGGGTCGCATGGTAAAGGGGTCGCAAAGGGTTCAAAGGGTCGCAGTCGCAGAGGTCCAAGGGTCGCAACGGTCGCAGGGGTCCAAGGGTCGCAGGGGTCCAAGGGTCACAGAGGTAAAGGGGTCGCATGGGAAAGGGGTCGCAAAGGGTTGAAAGGTTCGCAAAGGGTTGAAAGGGTCGCAGGGGTACAAGGGTCGTAGGGGTCCAAGGGTCGCAGGGGTCCAAGGGTCGCACAGTCGCTGTGGGTCACAGAATTTACCCCTCTTTTTATATTTTTATTACAGGTGTAATGGGTACGGTGGATGAGAAAATCACATTGATTTATTTTTTGTATGATGGTAAATGGGAAAAAAACCCAAATGGAGAATCTAAATGGGTTGGTAGAGTTTAGGAAAACCAGAGAGTATTTTTCTTATGTCTTCCGGTTAGTTTGACATACCAGCAACTGATTGATGAGTTGTGCGCAGAGATGATGGTGGGAAATAATACAACGAAGTTGAAGTTAAGCTATTTGCCCAATATTTGTGAAAATAGGAAGTCGACATATATAATGAATGACAAACATCTTATTTGTTATATGTTCGATCACATAAGAGGAATTCGACCACTGGATTCGGATGATTCTGATAGTGAACATACAAGCGGGTTAAGAGAAGATGGTGGGTGTGCTATGAATGTGGTAGTTGATGGAGTTGTTTGTGGCAGTAATAATGTTGTTTCTGATGTGCCAATAGAGCATAAGTATGGTGATGGTGAGAACAACTCGCAAATGGTAGTTCATAATAGCGAAAATAATAATCTTCGAGTGGAAGATGGATTGGATCTTAAAATGGGGTAAGAGTTTGATAGCAAGAAGGATGTACATGCATTTGTAAGGAAGGGTTCAATCGAAGCTTCGTTTAGATATACAACATTGAGATCTGATACGAAGCTGTGGGAAGTACGATACAAGTTTGCTGGAAATGGTTGTAAATGGAAATTACGCGTGGCAGCAATCATGAATTCCAAACGGTTTAGTGTGAGAACAAACCATCCCATTCATAACTGTTCACCTGTATCTAAACGGACCGAAGCTACAAAGGGTACAGCGCAAATGCTTAAGGATTATTTGAAAGAGGAATTTGCCGGAAGTTATGAAACACCTCCAACAAAAGAATTGATGGCTCGTGTAAAAGCAAAATATGGTGCCAATGTATCGTATTTGATGGCATTAATAGGCAAATGCGGTGCTCAAAAGGATATTCGTGGTGATGACTTTGAACATTATTGATCGCCATAAAAGCTTGATCAAAGCAGTCAAACAAGTGTATAAAGAAGCTGATCATGCTTTTTGTGCGTGCCGTATCGCAAAATATAAAGAGCTACGTCAATAAAGGCCATGGTAGAAAGACTTCAAAGGGTGATACTGTGGCGGAAATGTTCTTGAAATGTGCGGCAGCATATACGGAGAACGAATTTGAAGTGCTATTGAACGATTTGAAGGCCAGGTAAAAAAAATGACTTTTGTGACTTTTGTGACCTATGCGACCCTTCTACCCTTTGCGACCCTTGTACCCCTTTGCGATCCTTGTACCCCATTGCGACCCTTGTACCCTTTTGCGACCCTTGTACCTCTGCGACCCTTTGACCCCTTTGCGACCCTCGTACCCCTGCGACCATCGTACCCCTACGACCCTTGTACCCCCTGCGACCCTCATACCCCTACGACCCTTGTACCCCCTCCAACCTTTGTAATGTTGTGACCTTTGTGACCATTTTTGACCTTTCTGACCTTTGCGCAGGTATCCTAATGTTAAAATGTATTTGGAGAAAGAGGAACTTGATCCCGTTAAATGGGCAAGATGCAAATTTAAGAGGGAACGATACAACTTATTAACCACTAATGGAGCCGAATCAATAAACTCAACGTTGAAGAAGTAAAAAAAAAATTTACGATCCTAGGGCTTTTAGATATTTGTTTGGGAAAGACAGTGGAATGGTTCAATAGGTATAGGTTGGAAGCAACTACCGGTGATGATTCTCAAAAGTTAACACCTTACGTTGAGAAAACGTTACATGAACGGTTTGGACATGCATCCAAGTATGATGGTATTGAATTGAACAGTCTGAATGATGAGTATGAGGTGAGAAATGAGAAGGGTAGAAGATTTGTAGTGAGTCTTCAAAAAAGAACGTGCGAATGCAAAATGTTTGATGTGGATAAGTATCCATGCAGTCACGCAATTGCGGCAACACATAAGGTTGGTAAAGGTCATAAGATACCAGATCTATGTTCAAACTACTACCTTCGGAAGACATGGCGTTTGGCTTACCAAGAAACTGTGTGTCTGGTTCCTGATTGCAGTGATTGAGACATTCCCCCTTAAGTGTCTAAGTTTACGTTTGAACCTCCTATGCTGGCTCAGAAAAGGCAAAGCGGGAGGCCTAATGAGAATCGTTATCCTGGACCCGATGAGGCTCGGAGAAGTACCCTATCTTCGTCGAGACAAACCCCATCTGCTTCGTCGAGACAAACCTCGTCTTCTTCGTCGATACAAGACCCATTTGTGTCGACATAAACCCCGTGTTCTTCATCGTTACAAATCCTATCTTCAAAAGCCAGCATCACTGGCAGTGTTTGGAACGTGACAACCGAGACAACGCCGACTTCAAAAAAAAAGAAAGGTTTGTTAGTTAGTAATTGTGTAATACTATATTGTTTGTATTATTTTGATTAAACCTTTTGGGGCTTTCATCCTTATAATTTGATAAATTCTTCATTATAATCCGACCCATGCGACCCTCAATTGGATTAAATTAGAACCCATTCGACATTTTATCATTGTAAATCCGTAAATTGGTCGATTTCGAATGTATCGATCATATATGCGACCATACGACCCATGCCATTATCAATATGCCATTATCAATTTAGGATCAATATAGACTATAATATAAATAATATCGAAATTTGAAAACAATGTTGAATGTATTTTTTTTGAAATTTTGTCAAACTCATCTGCACACTACAAGAAAATCACAAATTAGGGACTGAAGAATCAGTCCCTAATCCGTCTGGAAAGGCATTTAGGGACTGATTCGGGACTGGCACGCGCCGTCCGCAAACGAGCGTCGGCAATCAGCTCCAGTCCGCAAACCGTCCGCAATTGCCTTCTATTTTGCTCTATTTCCCTTTGCAGAGCGCTGAACTGTGAGGTTTGTTGTTGTAGTTGGGCTAGTTGGGCGTTTTGTTGTTCTAGTTGGGCTTTCATCTCCGAGATTGTATTTTGTAATTCCTGAGTCGCGACATTTTCCTTGCCTTTGGAGGAACTCGCATGTTTTGATAACATTCCTCCAAGACCAAATAGACGCCCTTTGTACGGCGTTACGTGCTACGAAAAAATACTCACAATTAATTCAAATTATTTACAAAAAGTTATTGTAAAAATGTATTAAGTTTACCTCGAAATACATCTCGTTGTATTCTTCTTGAGAAAGAGTCGGTTGCGTCCCATCTTCTCTTGGCGGGATTTGGGACACTCGTTGCGATGCCATGTTATCAACATCGTCGTGAATTTGTTTTGCCCTGGCATCTACCCAGGAACCGTCGGATTTTTTCTTGTGTGTACGTTCTAACAATTCCACGTACGACGGTTCACATCCTTTCTCTTTCCTCTAAAACAAATTTGATGTTTACGTATTAAACAAATGTAACTCCTAGTAAAACTTAAAAAACTTTTAAATTTTACCATATCTTCGAAAACCTCCGCGAAAGAGCGGGAACCAGCAGTATGTGCACTAGGACCATATCCCGATCTATCAGAACGACGAGATCGACTAGCGCGTTCACTTCGTTGCTTAAACTCAGGAGAGTCCCAATGGGCAAGCAACTGTCCCCAGACATCATCAGGGATCCAAGTGGGTTTGACATTGCTCTTCTCCCATTCTTTTCTCGTTTCGTATATAAGATTTTTCAATCGCTCTCCCGCATGCTTTTGAAATTCGGACTTTACATATCCGGTTATTGCAGGATCCCAATAATATTTTTGCTGAAAATTATAAAATAATGAGATAACCAAATAAAATAATTTGGAGTAAACCCTCTTAAATAGAGATGATTCCAAACGGTTTTCTCATTAACGAATTTTTCATTTTTGCATTTTATATAGGGACAAACCAACTTACCGTTTTCTCTATAAATTTGTTGATTTGTCGCCACCGTCATAAACTGTGTAAGGCCTTCTAGAAACTCCTTCGATACACTTTGAGTTTCTGGATCAATTCTTCTATACATCCACTGTCTCGAAACGAAAATATTCGATCTCGACGACGATGCCATTACAATTAGAAACGATAACAAGATATAAAGAGAAATATATGAGATTTGTGTGTGAGAAACAGGTAGAAGAGAAGGGATTAAATAGAAAATTTTAAGACCGATTCGGGACGAATTGCGGACTGGAATGAATATTTCTCGGCGAACCGTCCCTAAGTCGTATGTAATTAGGGACGGAATCGGGACTAGTATATTTTCAGTAGGGAAATTGCGGACTGCTTAGTCAGCAGTCCGCAATTTCCCTACGGAAATTATATTAGTCCCGATTCCGTCCCTAATTACAGACGACTTAGGGACGGTTCGCGGACTGACCGACAGTCCCCAAATTTAGGGACGGATTTGGGACTGTTTTCTTAATCCGTCTGTAATTAGTCCCTAATCCGTCCCTAAATTTAGGGACGGATACTTCAGTCCGCAAATGCAGTCCCGAAATCCGAAATTTCTTGTAGTGGCAGGTCATGTCTTTTCGAATTCCATCTGACGACGATTCGATATCCAGGTCATGTTTTTTTGAATTACAGTCGTTTCCTTTTTAACAATAACGACACAAACTCTCTCTCTCTCTAACTCTCATTCCATTAATTTTTCCGAAAATGTTACATTTCCTTTCTTTCTTCAGAGAGATTTTTCTGCGCTATCTTGAAGAGAACTACATTGTAATCTTCTTCATCAGTCTCTCTGTCGGGATGTTACACGTAGAGAATGTAAATATTTGACTTGTTTTTTCATTTTTTGTTACAAGACATCCCGAAGATATTCTTCGATATACGGGAATACGAGGGACAACAACACGGCAACGCTTAAATCAAATGGGTTTAACAGAAGATGGGAAGTCAAGTTGGATGGCTCGAGATTCACTGATGGGTGGAAAGATTTCTCCAACGACCTAGACTTAAGTATTGGGGATTACTTACTTTTCACTCACGAAGGTGACATGGTCTTTCACGTCACCTTCGCCACTCCTGCTCCAAGGCTTTTACGAGAAACTGTGGTACCAGTCACTCGTTCGAATCTGGCCGCAGATGCATTGGTAAGTGACTTCAATATGGTTTTATTCCTTGCATGGGTAAGGACTTTCAAGATTTTTATTCCTTTCTTCGGATGTCGCAGACACTTCCGATAGGATTTGCGAGGTCGAGCGGTCTTTGCCATAGACGATTTAAGATATATCTGATGCTAGGATACTCCACGCCGGGGGAGGCAGATCTAAGGCCCGTGGCATGTGGTGGCACTTCCATCAGAAGGGGTTGGAGAAAGTTTTGTCTCGACCATCGACAGACCATTGGTTGTACCCTCGTAGTCCAAATATGTGAGAATGGACCAATACCCGTGCTTCAGGTTTTCTCTAAAAATAACAGTGTTTGATTTTCAGTTGTGTTTGGATGATTTTCATTTGTGTTTTGTATTTGGATGGTTATCAGTTGTGGTTTGTATTTGGATGGGTTTCTTTTGACAATGATTCAATAGTAAGTATTATTGTTAGTATCGCTGTTTTTGTGGATTTACTATTCTTTTAACAAGGGTCGCGAGGAACAAGGGTGGCAAAGGGACAAGGGTCGCAGAGGGACAAGGGTGACAGAGGGATAAAGGTCGCAGGTGTCCAAGGGTCGCAGAGGGACAAGGGTGGCAGAGGGACAAGGGTCACAAGGGTCCAAGGGTCGCAGAGGGACAAGGGTCGCAGAGGTCAAAGGGTCGCAGAGGGACAAGGGTCGTAGAGAGACAAGGGTCGCAGGGGTCCAAGGGTCGTCGATGGACACGAAATAATAAATTATTCATATTATTTGAAAATAATTGTATTTGTAAATAATAAATAATATTTTTTTCATATGATTTGTAAATAATATATTAACGATTTTTTGACAATGATTCAATAGTAAGTATTATTGTATTTGGATGGTTTTCATTTGACAATGATTCAATAGTAAGTATTATTGTTTAGTATAACTGTTTTTTGTGGATTAACTATTCTTGTAACAAGGGTCGCGAGGAACAAGGGTGGCAGAGAGACAAGGGTCGCAGGGGTCCAAGGGTCACAGAGGGACAAGGGTGGCAGAGGGACAAGGATCGCAGCGGTCCAAGGGTTGCAGAGGGACAAGGGTCGCTGGGGTCCAAGGGTCGCAGGGGTCCAAGGGTCGCAGAGGGAAAAGGGTCGCAGGGGTCCAAGGATCGCAGAGGGACAAGGGTCATAGAGGGACAAGGGTCGCAGTGGACACGAAATAATAAATTATTCATATTATTTGTAAATAATTGTATATGTTAATAATAAATAATAATTTTTTCATTTGAAATATATTAACGATATTTTGACAATGATTCAATAGTAAGTATAATAAATTATTCATATTATTTGTAAATAATTGTATTTGTTGGGACAAGGGTCACAGAGGGACAAGCATCGCAGAGGGACTAAGATCGCATAGAGACAAGGGTCGCAGAGGTACAAGCGTTGCAGTGATCCGAGGGTCGCATAACCTCTACGACCCTTGAACCTTTGCGACCTATGAACCTCTGCGACCCTTGGCCCTGCGACCCTTTTATCCATGCGACTCCTTTTATTATTATGAAGAAACTTTTGAAAAATAACAATGTACCAAATATTTAAAAAAATAATATACCAAGTATTTAAAAAATAACAATGTATCAAATATTTAAAAAATAACAATGTACCAAATATTAAAAAAATAACAATGTACCAAGTATCGAGTTAAGATGAGGGTGGAGGGATACATTTTCCATTACTAAATACCTCCGCTGCAATCTTCTCACGCATGGAAAGAACATTTTCGTCGCAAATGGAGTGCAAATCATGATGTGTTTTCGTTACCGTGGCTTTTAAGTATTTGTAGGAGTAAACACCACAGTCATTCCCGCTTCCGTTCTGTACATCTTAATGATATTCATATTTCCATTTACCTTGTCCAGATGCCAAAGAAGGAAACCCTCTGAGAATGAACATCTTGGGGATAGCTTTTCTTAGCTTCTCAATCACGGGATCGATATACGATACCTTAAGCCTCGTCTGGCAGTCGTATACCGTGATGCATTGGGTTTTGAAATCCGTTTTCATGGCTATCCAATGACATCCTGTATATCCAATGACATCCTTCCGTTGTCTTAAAACTCGTTTACGAACCGGCGGAGAATCCTTCGATAAAGGTCCAGCACCTGCATAAAATTTACTTCATTAAACATATGACGACCAATGCGACCCTACGATCCATGCGACCTATGGAGACCCATACGACCCATTTGACCTTTTGTGACCCATTCGACCCATACGACCTATTCGAACTTTTGTGACCCATTCGACCCATTCGACCTTTTGTGACCCATTCGACCCATTCGACCTTTTGTGACCCATTCTACCCATAAGACCAATGCGACCATGCGACCATTGTGACTCAAAAGATCGTACTTACTTGGTGGAACCTCCTTATCCTTAGAAGGGGCCTCTTCGACAGGACCGACTGTAGAACCTCCTTATCCTTAGAGGGGGCCTCTTCGACAGGACCGAGTGTAGGTTCCTCAGAAAGAACCTCCTTAGGGGGGGGGGGGGCCTCTTCGACAGGACCGACTGTAGATTCCTCGGAAGGAACCTCCTTAGGGAGGGCCTCTTCGATAGGACCGACTGTAGGTTCCTCGGAAGGAACCTCCTTAGGGGCGCCTTCTTCGACAGGACCGAATGTAGGTTCCTCGTCAGCGACTTCATCGACATTAAGCACTGGAGCATCTGCATAAAATTACTTCATTCATTAGATGTGACCCTTCTACTTATACGATCGTGCGACTTATGCGTCTTTTGCGACCCATGCGACCCTTGCGACCCTTGCCGATTCTTGATGGAAATTGACTCAAATGAACTTTTTCACTATTTATTACCTACTTGGTGGAACTTCATCAGGAGCAACGACTGTAGTAACCTCTTTGAAAATGTATTCAGTTAGAGGAATGGTGGCGGCAGATGCAATATTTTCAATTAATCTTGAAATGTTTGCCAAATCCTCTTCTGAGCCATCTCTAGAGTCATTTTCAAACTTTGACTCAACAGGCTCTTCGTTAGGCACTGGATATGAACGTTGAAGGAATTCATCATCTCTAACACTGTCGAAAGATTGGTTTGCGGTGCTCGCATCTATCTCGGCAGATTTTGATTTTGCCTTTTCATCACCTTTGGGATTTGCCGCCTCTGCTTTTGTATTAGGCAAATGAAACCCGACATCCCTTAGAAGATCTCTGACAGCGTTGATGATTCTTTTCTCCGACTTCTTTATTTCCTTCACTAATTTCTGTTCCAGTGTCAGCCGGACTGCAACTTCTTTTCCTTCAGCTTCATCTTCATCCTCGCCTTCTCTTTCATCTTCAGCTTTAGCATCAGCTTCAACATCACCATCTCTTTCTTCATCACCTTCAGCATCAGCTTCATCATCTTCAAGCTCTATCATTTTCCCCCCACACTCTTTTTCCTCTTAGTCCCCTTCCCCTTCCCTTTCCCCTTATTTTGATCACCAAGAACTGCTTTTCGTGTCAGCAGTTCTTGCTCACGGATGTCCTCCCAACAAAGTCCCTTCGGATTTCTACGAATATATTCCATCCATATCTGAACATCGAGATCATGGCATCCCTCATAGTCGGTCAGATCAAAAACTAAACCTACCTCTTCGTGATCAACACGAAGAATATTTCGAATATCCTGAAAAACAAAAAATAGCCATTATTACCCTCTGTGACCCTTATTTTCCTTGTGAAGTGTAATTGTTACCTTAGAATCTCCGATCAGCCTTATCACGTCTACGTACTTCAGGTTAATACTCGATTTAACCATCTTCTTGCAATTCTTGGGCATGATGGATCCGCATTATCTACATCAACATACCATCCCTTTCCACCCAAACTAGGGATGGTTTCGAAAGGAAGTAACTGCAACATTAAAA
>CM071874.1:28619137-28654638 GCA_036759665.1 Gynandropsis gynandra
TAACATGCTTGCGGCAAGTATCCACAATCTTCTCGAATGTGTAACGCCCCCATGGCAAGCCTTCACAAAATTCCAAATCATCAACCATGTCAATGAGATCATGGCTGATAGAGTTGTCTGATGAAGGCTTGTGAGCCATAACTTGCGCCAACAACAACAAAGTTCCCAACCTCTTCCGGTTCTCGGCATTGTCCGTCTTCACAAGTTTTTCAATGATTTGTGCGAGGGTCACCTTTCCACGGCCGAAATTCTTCCGCCTGAATGTATCACCCCTTTTGGACTCCCATCCTTTGGGATATGGTCCGCAGTTCAATCCGGAAATTAGTGCGTGCTCCACTATAGAGTACCGGATGGGAACACCGTTTAAGACGAACCACAACTCCTTCTAGTCCCGTACAATCACGGAGTGATTTAGGAGAATAGACATTTGAACCTTAGTCAATGTGGAGTCACATTGGAAATGGAATAAATGCTTAAATTGTGATTCCTTAACGAAGTAATGCAACTCGTATTCATCTAAGATTCCTCTCAGCTTCGTTATTGTCTCGTGAGGATAACATTTGGTGGTGATCTTTGGCATTCTGTCCATGTATTTGAATTCATACACAAACTTTGGCTTTGGGTCCACCTGCAAAATGACCAATTAATTTAGAATACATTATACTTCTACCGACTCAAGCGACCCATGCGACTCAACTGTCCCGTGCGACTCAACCGACCCATGCGACTCAACCGAACCATCCGACTCAACCGACCCTTTGACTCAACCGACCCATGCGACTCAACTGACCCATGCGACCCAAACCGACTAACTCAGACTACCGACTCAAATGACCCTTAGACCCCCTACGACGCTCAAGCGACGATTGCGACCCAAACCGACTCATTGAGACAACCGACTCAAACGACCCTTAGACCCCCTGCGACGCTCAAGCGACGATTGCAACCCAAACCGACTCACTGAGACAACCGACCCAAACGACCCTTAGACTCCCTACGATGCTCAAGCGACCATTGCGACCCAAATCGACTCACTTAGACTCAATAGACTCACTGACACTCACACCCATTTCAAATCAATAAACCATTCTGGGACTCGACAGCCTGCAAAACCCTAGAAATCGACGCTCAACCGACCATCGCGACCCAAACCGACTCACTGAGACAAGCGACTGTTGTGACTCAACCGACTCACTGAGACTCAACCGACTCATTGACACTCACACCCATTTCAAATCAATAAACCATTTGGGGACTCGACAGCCTGCAAAACCCTAGAAATCAATCTACTTACACTTATTGACGCCATTGAAGATTGACTCGTGTTCTCTTCTCCACCGTTGCTGATTCTAGCCATTTCCTTCTTGCCAACTTCGAATCGATCCCTCTCAAGTTCAAAATCACTTGTTCTTTCTTTGTTTTGACACGGTTTGACAGTTTTTCACGTCGAAAATACCCAGAATGCGGGTTTTTTCACGTTCGAAAATTAAAGGTAAATTTGTCTTTTCTCCAGTGTTTTTCCGATTAAATAATTATTTAAGGGAAGGGTATTTTTGAAGCGTTTTAGCCCTACGAGGGTATATCTGATATTCCGCCTATAGAACATCATGGATGGATAGAATTTGGAGCATCAAATCTGATTTAAATTTGGAATCTAGTCTATTTTTATAAATTTTCATAAAAAAAAGAAACAATGGTTCAAATTATTAACTTTTAGTAATTAGATAGTGCAGGAAGAAGCTCCAATTATACGGGGTTCCACAAGTAGTCCATATCGGGATCGGGTCCACCGTTCAACTTTTTGACGGGACCGAACCAAGAGAAACCATTTCTTCCTTTTCTTTTGTCTTTGATAGATTTTCTGATTATGTGTAATTAATTATTCACTATGAGATCCTTGTATTTTCCATTAATTACACTTAGAGATATTACTTTTACAACAATCTCTCATTTGTCTCGAGTGTCAATTGTCCAATAATACATTTACGTATCTCTATACACAATCCATTATGCAATTCTCAGAGACACGTCCAATTCTAATGGATCGATTCTATTCATTAATTGGGTTTTCAATGCTAGTGGAAAACACAATCGATTTCTATGTTGATTGTCCAACAACCACCAGTGAATACCGAAACACTCATAAGTGTGTTATCTCACGGATTCAACATTAAATTGGTAGGTGATTAGTCTCACTAATCGTGTAATCGATGTTGATGTATAGCAATACTATTCAATGACAGAATAACACGAATAAATATTTTTTATTCCAACAAACCGCTGTGAAAGGGAATTCCAGATCTTTCTTTCGACTTTCCAACTCCCGATAATCCTAGGGCGTATTATGATTGTCAAAACCCAAAAAAATACCAACTATATTTCATATCTATCACAATAGATTTGTTGAATGAATGGACTTGAGAACATTCCTTTTCTCTTATCATTCTTGCCCTTTGGCCAAAGACTTCATCAATTGTTACGATTTATGACACCATAGAGCTCAAACTCTCACTAAGAGTTTAAGGATTCCAAATTGGTCAAATATCAATATCGCAAGCAAATAATCATTCCCAATATCCTTCCAATAAGTTTTCTAAAACATAGAGTTTCCGAAATCAAATAATGACAAATAACTTATCAATTACACAGTTGACCTCATGTCCACAGAAAATATGATATTTATATCTTTCCAGAGAATTTGCTAGAAGCAGATACATGGTAAATTAACCATTAGAAAATCTCCTTTTAGATCAATTCAATGATCACATCTTCATATGCGTCATAATGTAAAAGAGATATACTAATTTCTATCCAATAGAAACCGTCACATGTATGTTGGTCTACCCGGATGACCCACATCTTATTAGTTATCATACGACCAAGAATATCCTTTTGATCTATATAGGATAAAACTCATTTCTCTTTATCGTGTTCTTTAAGATGATAACGAGTTTTCAATATAGACCATGGACAACTGCATATCTTATATGTAGTCCAAGAATAAATATATCATATATATCAACATTCATAATCTAAATGATATAAAATGCAATATTATTAGAACTAAATGTTTATATATAATGTAAACGTATAATAGTTCTATATAACGTCAACTCATTCCTATGCTAGAACTAATTCCAATACGTCATATCTCTCAATCATATTCTTAACTTGTGCTCGTCAAACTCCTTTGAACCAATCATCTTTGGGAGTGGATCGACTATGTTTTCCTTTCCATCCACTTTCAAAATCTGAACATCTCCATGCTCTTTGATCTCTTGAATGCGATGATATTTCTGCAGAACATGCTTTGATATTTGACGAGATCTCGGTTCCTTTGCATGCACTTCGCACATTAGTCGAACGGTCTCCTTATCCAAGGGACCACACTGAGTTCACTAATGAACTTACTCATCCAGACCATTTCTTTCGCCGCTTCACAAATAATGATGTATTTTGCTTCCATAACCAAGTCGACTATCGTAACTTGCTTGGAAATTTTCCAACTGACTGCTCCATCATTTTAGGTAAAACACATAACTTGATGTGGATTTACTGTGATCCTTATCTGATGCGAAACTGGCATCAGTGAACCCTTATATTTCTTAACTAGAATCTCAATAGATGATGAATTGCTCTTTAGTCCTTGTTAAGTACTTAAGGACAGTTTTCTCCAGCTTCAAATGTTTTACAGTAGGATCCACTTGATACCGACTCACTACACATAGTGTGAATGCCACATCAGGGCGTGTACATGGCATGGTATACATGTTAGTTCTCACCGTGCTATCGCATGAGATCCTGCTCATGTCTTAGGACAATCCTTCCGAGAGAGAGAAATTCGAGTGCCTATCGTAAGAAGGACATCTTGGAATTTTCCATGTTATACCGTCACATGATGGTATCAATGTACATGGAGTGGGAGAGTCCTGCCAACCTTCTGGATATATCTCTATTGGTATTTATTCCAAGAATATAGGTCGCTTCTCCTAAATTCTTTATGAAGAACTGTTCAGATAACCAAATTTTGGTTTCCAATAGTGCAACATTATTTCATATTAGCAAAATGTCATCTACATATTGTACTAGGAATATATGTGTTGCTCCTATTTGCCTTCTTTTACATACATGGCTCTTCTTCACATCTAACAAAATTTGAACGTTTAAAATACTTTGTTATATGTAAGTTTCCAACTTCGAGAATCTTTTTAAGTCCATAAATAAATCTTTTTAGTTTACATACCATGCTATCCATGGACGGGACTGTAAAACCCACAAGTTAAGTCATATAGACCTCTTTCTATAAATATACATTTAGAAAAGTTGTTTTCACGTCCATTTGTCATATCTAATAGTTATGATGGCTGCAATCACAAGTAGAACTCCTTAGCAACAAGATGAGCTTTATAGGTCTCCATCTTCCCATTCGTTCCACTCTTCTTCGTGTAAACCAATTTACAACTGATTGGACTAGAGTTCGGTGAAGGTTCAACTAAATTTAAAACTTGTTTACCCTCATCGACTCCATTTTAGATTCCATGGCCTTCCATCACATCTTAGATTCGGCACTCCACGTTGCTTCCTCAAAATTGAATAGGTAATCATCTACATGATTTCCTTAATTCTCTTACACACAAGGTTTAACCTGCGCATGTTATAAACATGAATTCATAGCCTATAGTTGTATTCTGCCCCCTAGGTTTCCATCCCAAGTATTTATATCTCCGAGCATACCGTTTATTCTTCGATTTGTTTCGATCGTTATATTTCCATGCGTTTATACTTCACTGTCAATAGAATAATTTCTTTAACTATTTCTGCCTTACATTGATATGAGTGCATCGATATTGATGGTTCCGATCTAAGTTCTGAGTCGAGGCTATTTTTTTACGTTCTAAGGTTAGAGTTGATGCGTAATCACAATAGTTTATCAAAAGAAAACAACTCTGCAATGACCTTATGAGTGTGCCAATTGGTAACCTGGGTCTAAGTAGAAGGCTGTCCTCTTCAACTTCGATGTCCTAGAAACCGAGAGCGAATTTTCAAAGAAAAAATGTGTGGAAACCGAAAAGAAGATAAAGAGAACTGAAAACAAAAAATTATTGTCTTATGAATGATATCTCACGGGAGCATAAGAGAAAAGGTATGGAGATCACTTGGATGTCAACTAAGGGTTAGTGAATGAACTTAGGTTATGTGTAGGATTGCACGGTTAGTGGCTCTCGGTAGATAGATGTCTGAACTAGGCACGTTTAGATCTATGTTTGTGTGACGCGTTGTTGTGTGTGATGGCTGATTTTTCAAAATGCTTGTGCTGGTATCCGGTTGTTGTCTAACTCTTCTCATGCTAAGTTCTAGTCTTGCTGGAGGATGAGTAAAGGTTCAAGTCTAGGGGAGTTTGATACGTCTATATTGCTATAGTATTTTCGTCCATTTTATAGTTAGCATCCAAGAAACTTGAATCAAAGAAGAAAACGAGTAAATGAAGCAAAAATCACCTTCCTATCAACTATAAACGGTCAGCATCCAAGGATCTTGAATCAAAAAACCAAAATGGAAGCAAGGACGACTTGATTACAAAGAAGGCATACGACAAAAAAAAAAGGAAATATGCGGCTAAAAAAAATGGAAACTTAGGCCACGACTTACAAGAATGGAAACTTTCGGTTGCTGGAAAAAAATAAGAAGAGCACAAGGCATACGAAAAAAAAAGGAAATATGCGGCTAAAAAAAATGGAAACTTAGGCCACGACTTACAAGAATGGAAACTTTCGGTTGCTGGAAAAAAATAAGAAGAGCACGGTTGGAACATAAAAATGAAACATGATTTACATAGAATAGAAGCAAGTTACTGGAACAAAATGTAAACTTCCAATCACATACACAAAAATGGAAAGATAACCGTATACACAAGAATTAGAAACTGCAACCATTGGGAATAGAAAATGGAAATGACTACTGGAACAATAAATGGAAACACATGGACAAGAGAAAGAAGTCATCCAGCCAAAGAGGAAAATAAGGAGAAAAGAAAAGGAAACCGTTGCTGCACAAGAGGAAAAGGAAACACAAGCTGCTGACAAAAATGGAAACTGAGAAAAAGGAAACGAGTAGAGAAGAGGAAAGGAGGATGAAAAGGAAAGGGTTGGAGAGCTTAGATTCGGCAAAAGAGGAAATAAGGAGAGAAGAAAAGAAAGGAAAGAGGACGAAGCGGTCAAGAGAAAATGCTCAGTTTCGGACAGAAGACACACACATACCGAACAACAGACACGAGATAACAAGAGAGAGAGAAGCAAGCCGGAAGGCTAGAGAGAGGGCGACGAACTCGAAACACAGAGGAGCTGTTGATAACTACGATATTAACAATAGTTTTGTTCCGTGTTTTGTTTTCCTAGTCCATGTCTTAGTAGTTTAGTAGCTACGGTTAGAGAGCTTTACAGATATGTACTGAAGTTAATGCTTGGTGGTTCTTAATGCTTTTATTCTTGAACGTAACCTGAATAAATGATTATGGTATTTGATCATGTTTAGAATAATTGGTTGTTCTTATTGCTTTCGTTCTTGCATGCAACTTGAATAAATGATTGTAGAAGTCTAATGAATCTACTCCAGGGGATTAGACTTGAGAACTTAGCCATGGTCTATAATCTTAATTGATTTCGAATCTACGCAAGGTCAGTTAATTGGATCTAGGGATTAGGATAGCGATCTTAATGCATCTATTGGGTGAGATTACAGAGTCGGGAGATTGATAGTACACACGTTAGATAGTGGACAACTCTACGCCAGTCAGTTCCAATATTAGAGCTTGAATTCCTTGAACTCGTGATAATATCTAACACCAATGATCTTGTTAGAAATTCATTGCATTATCATGCATCTCTCGAAACCTGAAGTGTTTAGTTAATTAAGTTTAATCCATTAGTTAGTTAGTTTATCTTTATTTATATTCCAAACACTTATTGATTTTACATGTCCTATTCATTAGTTAACTAACTTTATTGTGTCACCGATTCCCTAGTGATCGACCCTAATACTATACGATCCGTATTCTTGCGGAAGCGTTAGTCTACGTAATTATTACTTGCGATTAACCACATCAATATTTGAAAATATAGTAATAGTCTTCTAACAATAAGGTCTTATCTATAGGCATACAAAGAGAAATCGATCCTACTACTAAAGCAACAACACTTGCGCCATTTCCAACCTTTAGAGTAAATTCTCCTCTCTTGAACCTTCTACTAATCCTCCGCCCCTACAACATATTGCATATGTTAAAGCTGCTACCACTATCCAATATCCATTTTTATATGAATCAATAGTAGTTAAAGAGATCATGAAAACATTTTCCATGGACTCGATGGAGTCATCTCATGGCTCGATCGATCGATCTTCTTTTAGGACGAGCTATCACGATGTTTGAGTTTCGCTCAATCGAGCCAAACTACCGCTCAATCAATTCGAACTCTCACGCAAGAACCCTAATCACTAGGGGGATAGTGGATGCGTTTTTATAACAACCCATATATAGATCTAGTCATGTTTCAAGAAGGGATCGTGTGGGGTTTCACCAAAACAAGAAAAACGATTCTTAGAGTTACGAAAGTACGAAGCCTCTAGAGTATCCACACCGGGATACATTTACTTTCAACTTTTGATGCGAATCTGATCACGAACATGAATTGATCTTTTTCCGTTCTTATTCTCTGTTTGGGGGCTAAGATTTTGGTTCAGGTAAAAGTCAATCGTCGTGAGAAAACTATTTTTCTGTTTTCCATTTATAATATTATATTTTTTGATATTTACAAAATAACCCCATGAATATATAATATTATATTTTGGCACCATACTTTATAAATTGCACCTTAGGAAAATTTCAACAATTTTGATAGTTTCCGTTTAAAACTAAAATTGTGAAGGTGATTGAGATTGCTAAAATAATAACTCTACATATCTAAATATGATTGGATATTTTTTAATAACTATAATCCACAAGAACACTTGAATTTGGAATAGAGTCCGAGTATTTGTTTTTTGTCATTAACATTATTGATGAAACAAGCACAAATTACTTACTTAATCATTTTCGCCCCTAATATATTTCCAATTTCTTAAGAAATATTGGGACGAATCCAAGCTCAAAACATGTCAATCCTAATTATTTAATTTATAGTATTGATAAAATATAACTAAAATCTCATGCAATACAAAACTAGAAACGATAGCGAGAGTCTATCTTTGTTGAAAATTGTCTTAGCTTTTAATTAGTTTTTTGCTGAATAATCAGTCAAACAGACCAAGTCTTTACCAAACGTTTTTGCGTTTTATATTATTTTTTAGGGATTATATTTAAGTTTTCTTTAAGCTCTTGTTAGAGAGCATTGTAGTGTGGTTGATATTGCAGAAATAAGAAAGTTCTTTCTATATATAACAAAATGGTCTCAGAACGATTTTCCTTGAGGGATTTATGAGATGAGTGATCCGATAGAAGAAACAATTTTCTCTCTTGAAAGTGAAAATGAGAGCCAAGAGCATTGCTTTAAATCTGATGGAGGAGGAGCAAAAGGCATACACAAGTGTTGTAGGTGGTGCAGAACTATGGCACAAAAGGTTTGGGCATTTCCATCATGTTGGTGTTTTGAATATGTAGAAACATTACTTAATACGTGGAGTTTCATTGTTGGAGGACAAGTTAGAAGATTTTATGATGTGCCAATATGGAAAATAAACCAAGAAACCATTTCCTCAATAACATGGAGAGCAACAAAAAAGCTTCAGTTAGTGCATAAAGATGTTGGAGGACCTCAAAGAACACAACCGTTGAATGGTAGTAAGTACTATGTTGTGTTCATTGATGAATACTTCTGATATTGCTGGATTTATTTTTTAAAATCTAAATATGAGGTTGCTAATACATTTTGGAGATTCAAGAATTGAGTAGAAAATCAAAGTGGTTATAGGATACAAAAGTTGAAATATGATAATGTAAAGTATACACGCATGGAATTTTTGAAAAGTTCTATGAAGATCCTGGCATCGAACACCAATTTAAAGCTCCTTACACTCCACCAAAAAATGGCATGAGTGAGAGAAAAACAAAAGTACTATGGATATTACAAGGTGCGTGCTTTATGAAAAAGAGCTACCGCATAATGTAAGCTTCCAATACCGTTGTATTCTTGCTAAATAGGCTAACAACAAGAACTTTAGACGAGAAATCTCCTTATGAAGCTTGGTTCAGTTAAAAGCTAAACCTACAAAACCTAAAGATCTTAGATTGTATTTGTTTCTCATATGTACCACAGGTGAAAAGAGACAAATTGGACAAAAAGACAAAACCTAGAGTTTTTATTGGTTATAGTGACTCTTGTAAAGCTTACAGAATTTTGCAACCCTAAAATGGAAAATTTCTTGTGAGTAGAGACGTTAAGTTCATGGAAGACAAACAATGGGATTGGGATGATTCAACTGATAAACATGTACTAGAAGCTCGACAAGATTTCAGAAGTACGATACAATTATCTGATATTTATGAAAGAAGTAAGGTTGCAGTTTTTGAATGAGTTGGGTTTAAAGACGTTGAGAAGGATAACAAGAGGGTTAAAGGGATGAAAGAGGAGCTCAAAATGAACCTGCGCTCGAGAGATAGCTATCCATACACTGATAAGGGATGTATGGATTCTCGAGAAGAGAACGGTCTCAATGTGGTAGCATTGTCCTTTGTAACGATCAAGGCTGGTAAGTTCATCGGTCCACACAGTTTTCCATGTACCAGTAGATGATTCAGCAGCTACCATTGAGAAAAATGACACTTGCCTGCTGGTGGAGAAACCACAAGATAGGAAGATAATTGGGTTTAAATGGGTTAAAAGAACACAATTCAATTTCAACGATTCTATAAACAAACACAAGGCAAGATTGGTGGTTAACGTTACATCCAAATGTTTGGAGTGTATTGTTCTGAAACATTTGCTCCAGTGGCATGATTAGATATGATTAGAATGCTAGTTGCATTAATTGCACAATACAGATGGAAGATATACCAGTTTGTTGTAAAATCAGTCTTTTTATATGGTTACCTTGAAGAAGAGATTTATATTGAGCAGCGTGAAGGTTTTAAAGTCCCGGGACAAGAGGAGAAAGTCTATTTTTTTAGAAAGCCTTGTACGGTCTTAAACAGGTTCCAAGGGCATGGTACAACAGAATCAATGAGCATTTTTAGAAGTTTAAATTCATTAAAAGTTCGAGAGAAATAACTTTATATATTGAAGAAGTAGATGAGATTTACTCATGGTTTTTGTTTACGTTGATGACCTGCTTGTGACATGAAACAATGAGATTTTGGTGGCAGATTTCAAAGCTGAAATGCTTAAAGCAATTGAGATGACATATCTTGGTTTGATGTGTTATTCTCTAGGCATGAAGGCGAAACATGATTGTGATAGGGTTTTCAAAAGCAAAAAGAAGGACGCCAACGAAATACTAAGAAGTTTTAAGTGAAAGATTGCAAAAGTACAACCACTCCAATGTATGGGAAAAAGAAATTCAACAAAGATGATGGAGCTACAAAAGTTGATGAAGGTCAATATAGGAGTTTTATTTGGTGTCTTATGTATCTTATAGCCACTATACCAAACACAATATTTGTGTAAGTTAACTCTCAAGTTCATGCATTGTACCAGTGAGATACAATTCCAAGCTTCAAAAAATATTGTGAGATATATCAAGGGGACAAGAGATTATGGCATCAAGTATACTTTTTATCAAAACTGTAAACTTATCGGTTTTTCTGATAGCGACTTGGCAGGAACAGTTGATGATATGAGAAGTTCATCAGGTTTTTGCTTCAGCTTTGGATCTTGAGTGTTCTTATGGTTTTCAAAGAAACAAGAAGTCGTGGCTTAAAGTACTGCAGAAGCAGAATATGTAGCAGCAAATACCACAGTGAATCAAGCCATTTGGATAAGGAAAAATACTAGTTGAATTGCATATGGAGCAAATTGAGCCTACGAAAGTTTTTTTTTATAATCAAGCTGCAATTGCAATTTCAAAGGTCCCTATTTTTTAACGGCAAAAATAAACATTTTAAGATCAAGCTATATCACTTGCGAGATGAGTAGAAGCATGGGGAGATTAAATTGGTTTACTGCAAAACTGAGGATCAAGTTATTGATGTGTTGACAAAGGCTTTAACAAAGGGAAGATTCGAAGAGTTATGAGGCAAAATAGGAATATGCAACAACTAAGGCAAGGAGGAGATTTGTTAAAAGTTGTCTTAGCTTTTAGTTAGTTTTTACTGAATAATCGGTTAAACAAACCAAGTCTTTACCAAACTTTTTTGTTAACTTTTTTATGTTGTTTTTAGGGATTATGTTTTAGTTTTCTTTAAGCTCTTGTTGCAGAGTAGTATCGAGAGAGTATGATTGATATTGTAGAAATAAGAAAATTATTCATATATTTTTTTATTCACAAAAAACTACAATCATCAAGACATATAACGGAACTGAATGTGTTGAGAAATTTTTGTTGAATACGAGTTCTTTACTATAACTTAACTTGTGAACATTGATATTTTACTATTTTATATAATAGTAAATTTGCAAGTCTTTACCAAGGCAAGGCAAGATTGTTGTATTTGATATTATTCAAAAACTTTTCTATTATTGAATATAATCCTTCTTCATATAGTTAATGGTATTATATCAAATGATTTGAAAATAGACTCATTTTTCTTCTAAAGGACTTGTTTTGATAAATGCGGGATATCCACAATTACAACCTTTCGAATATGCATTGGATAAATCCTATGAACCTCCATATATTCGTAAGTACTAACCTCAACATAAAAATAAATGTAAAATAGAAAGATTGAATTCCATCTATAAGATAGAGACCATATACCTTTACTGATTAAAATATCTCAATTATATATTGTAATAAAGAGTTTGAGTATTGTCTTACAAATTCTTTTGGCATAATATTTATGATAATTTATGGAATTTATTTTTAATAAATTTGAAATTTTTTATAAATGAACAATGTTATGATATTTTATGGAATTTATTTTTGAATATATATAAAAATATATATATCCAATCTTATTTGGCTAGTGTAGCTGGAATAAAACTTGAAAAATTATTACATATTTTTCTTTCAATTTTCTATTAGACTTGTTATAAACGGTGCGGAAAAAATCCATAATAACCCAATATCATCCTTTCAGTTATCAACACTTAAGTAATATATACTATTTATTTTTTATCATTAAAATGTTCCATTGGACCTTAGAACCATTGTACACCTCTCTACATATAGCTAAAATATGTAAGCGATTCCTCCTTAAAAATTTCGAACTATAGATTGGATGTGTTGCTACACCCCATTTAAACACTAGACACACTAATATTGGGATTATATTATTAATTCATTTATTTATTATCATATCTTTTTTATTTTAAATTCAATTTGTGAATTTCTTTACATGCAACCATATCATATTTTTAACAATTCTATTAAGATATCTAGTTTGTGCCATAGAGTTTGGGTTGTTCTACTAAACAATGCATACATATCCATTCTACGAATCTTAATGTAATTATGGAAGATTGGATACTAATTTCAAAAATACTAAACTTCCACGAGACTCCACAGCAAGGTCGTACCTTTCACTTTGGTCGGAATCTAAGAAAAATCGATGCTTTCTATTGTTTTTTGAGATTTTCTCCCTTGTTCTCTAGAATATTTCTGGTAAATTATTTTGCCTTAATTATGTATTCTTGTGATTTAAGGTTAATTATATAATTTATTTATAAACCGTTGATAATTAAACTTTTGATTAATTACAAAATTATCCATAATTATAAGATTACACTACAAGAAAAAAGAATTGTCATTGCAACAGAATCAAACATATATCATCGTTCACTAATCTATTGATTTGTTGATGATATTAACGATTTTTCAACATATATGCATCATTTATAGAGATGTTAATAATTGTGTTACAATCCTTGGAAAGTTTAGATGCCTAATAAATGGATCCAAGCTGTTGTATTTTGGAACTTGTGAATAGAGATCAACGAATGTTCTTTGAAAATGTTAATGGTCATCTTTTGCATCAAAGGATGATCACTGATAATTTTGAATCTTTGAAGTCCCCATTGGAAGAGCTTTTCATTGTATTTTTAAAGGTCATTGTAAAATTCAATGGTTATTCATTGATAAAATTATTCTCAAAATTTATTTACACAATGTTTTCTTCTTCAAATTTAAGTATATGTGGATTGATAAAATGAATATATTGAAGGAATTATCTAGTAACTGAAGAGATCACACAAAAATTTTACTATAATTGAAACAATTCACGTGTTTCATGTTGATGCAATCTTTGTGTAAAGAGTGCAACATAATGTTATATTTATGAAAAATGTAAAAAAAATTATGTAAAATAGTTAAATTGCAAGCATCTTAAAAAGATTGATTTCGGGGATAATTAAGATTTTTTTAACACATTCAAGACGGCGGTGTAAGTGTTATAATGATGCACAAATCACAATCAAATGAAAAAAAGTGATGTTGGGTTATGCAACAACAACGAGGACAATTTCAAATATTGAAATGGTAACATATGTTTTTCCAAGAGTTGTATGGCAAAGACTGAAGAGACACTAAACAATGATACAATATGATTATTCAATTGAATGCAACAAAAAAATATTTGTACAATTTTTATTGTGAAGGTGATTCATGTTTATCTTTATCATCACTATTGAACAATATAAAACAAATTATAATATGGCTGAAAATTGCATGTATTTATTTTGTCAAACTACGTGTTAGCACTTATGGCAAACTAATCAAACTCCAAAAATATACTACAAGACAAATAGTATTTTAAATGAGTTAGAAAATGCATATTAAAAAGTTGACGTTTGTACAAAAAAGTTGTATGTTGTTTGAGGGTGGATAAAAATATCTTTTAGGATGTAAATTTTTTAGAACCAACAAAATTTTGTCTGAAAAACTATTTTTACGAAAATACGTATCGTATAAAAATAAATTCTATATATTTGTAAAAAACAAGTTGTATGAGTAAAAGAAAATCGTCACATCTATGAGATGACACACAAAACACTCGATGACTGAAAGAGAAATATAGTATCCATCCAATTGTAAGGCTAGGAAGGAAGTCAACAAATTATTTTCTAAATTTTGCTTATGAAACAAGGGAATAATACAATAACATTGATCTTACTTACCTTTTTTTATGCACTATTCTTCTTGGCATCTAATCGTATTAACTTTTGAACAGCTTTTTCAAACGAAATATTTCTCCTTTGAGAAGTTAACTTTAATCGATAATTAGATATTTTCACAACATACTAACAACCCTATAAGAGAAATCATCCCTAAAGCTAATACCACAATGCTTGCACCATTTTCACTTGTATGTTAAGTTATTGTTTCTTAATTCTTATGTTGATACTTAGCTATTGCAAAATTTTACATATATTAAAGCTTCTATCGTATCTAATTCCATAGATGAATTAATAGTAGCTAAATAAATTCTAATTTTTTAATGAAGGTCATACATTGTTTCTTGTCCTTTGGAGTTTCATGATAATCCTTGCAATTTCTCTTTCAATGCATTTTGTACTTGCAAAAAAAAAAAAAAGAACTCAATATAAGAATGGTGAGGTCTGTCTTCTTTGACCTTGGGTTTTGTCATCACACCCTTAGCCATGTTAAGTTTCTTTTTGTTTTTTTTCATGCATTTCCTTTTATTAGAAAATATGACAACTTTCATTGCCGTTCGAACTCTTTTATACATCTCCAATATTATTTGATTCTCGAAATATATGGTAGATTCAACATCACATGTATATTATGTTTCATCATGTACATGTTATAGTATCAATGAACATTGAAAATATCTCGAGCAATAGTTGAAGAATTAGATATTGAGACAACTCCTTATCCAACATGCATTCCACCATCTCAAGTTGTTCTATAAAACCAATCGATTTAAGGAAATGGGGTCTTGTGGGCTAGTTAACAACCAAGCTGGACTTGAACAGGGTTTGGAAAACATATCCTTGCCATCCTACTATAGGAATCATGTGTCTTCTTAAGATGTTTGATTTTCTCTGACAGATACATGCTTTAAGGGTTTTACCGAAATTCACAACTCATCGATGCAAAGATGATAAACTTTGCGTTCATAAATTCATCGAAGTACTTAAAGTAAACACTTGTAAAAACAATACCTTCTCCAAGGGATGCCTACCTTACTGGCTTTTCAATTATATTGAAAAGTTTCTTACGCATGAGAACTCATCTATGATTGTGGTACCAATCATCGATGTTCGTCCCAACAAATTTGTGGACATTTAAGGTAAAAAAAAAGACATTATTCCTTTAAATTTAAGATAAATATTAACGAAAAATGAAACAAACCACATCAATTTAAGAACAAATATATTATTTGGATATTGACTATCATCTAAATAATGTCTATATACTAATCAATACTACTATAGTATGAGAAATTACCAATTTTTATTAAGAGATAATTGATCTATCTAATATGAATGTGTCCCTTGGTAGTTAAGTTATTTGTCGAACATAATAATTAGATTCATATGTTAAACAATTCTGTACCATATAGTCTTTTGGTTATCAGATAACTAAGATAGACATAGATTAGTTAGTTCATCCATATATGATTAGTGAACATTTATGATTCATATCCCTCGAATAATCTATGTATAAATATAAATCAATGTTGTCTTTGAACTTTGATGCACGTCGGAAGCAAAGAAAACTCTATTCTTTTATTTGTTTTCTGAGATTTACTCTACTGTATTTCAAAATATTTTTTGGGTGAATTATTGTGGCTTAATGTTGTAGTCTTGTCATTTATGGTTGATCATATTCACCTAATTATAAATCCGTTACTTTGACATTTAATAAATTACAAAATTATCCAGTTATTGTAGGGTTGATTTCAATTTTCGGAAGCGTGTTTTTATCAACCCGAATTTAGATCTAGTCATGTTCGGATTAGTTTTACAGATTTCAACGGCGAACAAATATTGAAACGGATGATCGGATGTGAGACTTGATGATGCAAGTCCTCTACGCGTATCCACGCCGAGATCGGGATCTGCCTTCAACCTTTGGTGCGGAATTTCCGATGAACGAAACTGTTTCGTTCTTCCTTTTTTCTGTTTGACGGCTACTAGGGTTTTTGTTCTGTGATTATGTAATCTGATCACGAAAACCTAATTTTCGTTTCTTATATAATTATTAACTTTTAATAATTACACTTTTAACTCAAGACTATTCAAATATTACATAATAGACATATTACTTTCAGTTATAAGATAATTACATTCGAGATATCTAATTTTACAACATAAAATTTTTATTTCCCACTTGAGAAAAATTATAAAAACTCAGTATCATTAGAAAAAAAACTTTAAAAGTTCAGTATCATGAGAATTTTATCCTAACATGTACAGTGATGTTTTTCGACCACAAACAAAATCTATAATTATTTCCAAGCTTTAAAATAGATGAGAATTTTTGAAGAAAAAAAACTCAATAAATGAATGGATAATATAGGGTTACACCTCACTAAAATCATGGACCTTTTGATGTAGACTTTGAACACGATGTTAAGAGCTTATCATCTTGTCGTTATACAAGCGTAGTCTAGTAATATAGATATAAAGTAAAGGCTGCTGGTGGTGGGTTATGTTTTGCATGTGGACCAACGACTGATGTCACTAACCTTTTAAAAGTTTCTTGTCAACCTTTTTCTTAATTAAATAAAATATGAGTTTTGAGTTATATATTATTTTAAAATAAATTATTACACACTAGTTTTATAAGACGAGATAATTGTAACCAAAATCACAAAAAGAATAAGAAAATAAAATGCAATTGAACTCACATGTTCATACTCTAAAACTATTCTGTTCGGTTAGATGAATACTTTTAATTTGAAATGTTTAGGCGCAAAACTTCTCGTCATATATAAAATGCTTGGTTAGTAATTTAGTTGTTAGATTCGATTCTGTCATTACCCTTGCAACCTTTCGATAATTGTTTTCAAAATAGTGTCGACTTAGTCAACATGAAAAGTAAAATTAGCTACTAGTTAAGGATAAATTAGCAATTAATTAAAAAATTAATTCATTTTGATGTAACCGTCAAAACTGTTATGAATTACTGTTGAGGTTCAACCACCAAATATAAAATGAAAACAAAACTAAAAAAAATTAGAAAAGATTTCTCACTTCTAGTTAGAAACAGACAAAATGATAAACGTTCTCTATGATGCCAACCAATGGAGTTGGTAGCGAGTTTTCATCTCCGATCAAGATATTAAGGACACATGGATCGATCATAAAGGCTAAATTTAAGAGAACTCAAAACTTGTTCGCTCGAATGGTCACAAAAAAACTTGCAAAAGCACCACAAAGGCATCAAAAGGTATCAAGGGAGATGTGACTTATCTACAAATGGAAGAAACTGAGAGGAGCAACAAAGTGGAGGAGCTAAAGATGCTTAGCCCGAGCAGAGAAATACTCGACTCGAAAGAATTCTCAGAAAATATTTAGCTTTCAGAGGATTGGATCACTCGAACATTACACAGCTAAACCGAGCATGGGAGGACTCGACCAAGCTTAGGGGTTGCTCGACTGAACTTTTAAGTTTCAAGAATTTTAGGTTAAGACTTACACCATGCTTAGTCGAGCACTTTTATTAGGTTTTGTTAAGTTAAATTATGTTATTCAGTTATCCATACTGTTTGTACCTTATAAATATGAAACCATTGTATGCAATTTTAAAACTAATTTTGAATCAATAGAGAGTGTCTTGTCTTTGCTATTTTTTTAGATATAGCTGCCAAACTCTTGAAGAGATTTGAGTATTAATCGATTTATCAACACTAGATCACATGCGTTGTGTCGTCGTGCGCTGAGTCTTGGGTTTGTTAGTGAGATTGAAGTGAGTTTTGAGACTTCCTTTTTAAGCAAAGACAAGTGTTAGGTTTTGCTATCGAATCGCTATGGATTATGTATGATTTTATCCTTCTAACAATAGAACGTTGGTCTAGATTAAAAGTGGTATCTTAAGTCCCGTTCTTGTGTTAGTATATCAAGTTTCATTTTTTTACCATTTAATTAAATATTATTTTAATTCAGTTAGTTTTTATAGTTTTAGAAAGAGAACGAAAAACAAAAAAAAGGAAGGAAAAAAAAGAAAGAAAACGAAAAAAACATCAAGAAAAAGAAAGAAAGAAAACGAAAATGAAGTAATAAAGAAAAAAAGGAAAAATCAAAACAAACAAAGAAAAAAAACGAAAAAACCTAAAATATGAAGAATAAAAAAGTAGAAAAATAAAAATCACAAAAAAGAGAATAGAAAAGAAATAGAAAGAGTCTTTATATAGGAATAGAAATATCATAAATTAGAAACTTTAGATGTATTGTCGACATTATATAATTGTAGCATCAAGATTTAGTTTGAATTTGTAAGAAATTGACTTAGAGTAGTTGTTGAGTTTTAAACTAAATAAAAACGAGGAGTCGAGGAAAAGACATGTGAGAGAGTGAAAAATCGAGCAACACACTTCTTATAAGAAATTGTGAGCTTCGTCCATATTCTCTTTCATTAATTTATTATGTTCTTTCTTTTTTATATTCAATTATAAGATCCATCACGATGAACCACCTTATGGCGAGAGAGCAACTCAATTCTAAACACAGTTACAGTCGATGATAAATGTATTCAAACAATTTAGTAAAAATTCACTATTGTCATCCAACAACATGGTCGGATGGAAGCGGTAGCACATGGAGAGCAACAACGAAGGAGATCAAACATAATTCATAGATATGGATGAGGACGAATATGATGAGGTTCTAGATGAGGCATAACGAGCACAAAAGGGTTAATGATCGCCTAATGAGGCATAGTATGATCGCCTAATGAGGCATAACGAGCACAAAAGGGATAAATCAATGATGAAATCATCAATATCAAGATGGAGACTCCTACAAACATTGTTTAGAACAATGTAGAAGCCTATCTAGAGTGGGAGGGGAAGACAATGATGATTTTGATTGCCATAAATACTCTAAACTGAAGAATGTGAAACTGGAATCAACAAAATTCAATGACTACGCACAAGCATGGTGGGATTAACTCACGCCTTCTCGAAGGTTTCTTCAAGATCATGCTATCATCATTTGAGACGAGATGTGTACCATCATGCGACATTATTTTATGGTTTCTCAAATTTATCAAGACATCGATCTGTGTCTAAGATGATTGGTGCAAGGTATTAGAAGCGTAGAAAAATACTACAACGAGATTGAGTTCCTGATGATTTAGGTGAACATCGAGGAAAATCGAGACATAACAATGGATTGGTTCCTAAGAGATATCAATTCTAATATACAGAGATGTGAGGAAACTCACCATTATGTGCACATGGATGACTTGTTGCATCGGCAGTAGAGATCGATAAACGATTGAAGAGAAAGAGCAAAATGTTTCATAGGTACGATAACTTCTTCTAACTATCAACCTAAAGCTAATCAGATGGACAAACCAAAGGAGGGTCACAAACCTGAGCCAAAAGTTAAGGCATCATAACTTAAACAAGCGACTACCATAGATGCAAACTTACACTATAAGAAAACACAATATTATCAAAGGACGGAAAAACAGACCCATCCGTTGATACGAGTTTCCAACGGATACCCGAGAATGTTCAATGGGTGAATATCCATTGCAATCTGTTGCAATTTTCAATACATGAGCAACATATGCAATCCGTTGCTAAGATCCATTGATACGCCGTTAGAAAACAAAACAACTGGGCAATGGATGTCCGTTACCCTTTACAATGGATTTTTGTTGACAATGGAAACATATGAACGTTGAAATTGTAAATTTTGAGATTGCCGTTGGAATATTTCAACGTGCCAATCCAAGGGATGTTCGTTGAAAAAATCAATATTTATTTATCGAAATCAAGGCTTCTACCATCAAGCTATCAACAACAAATATATTTTCAAAACAAATATCATCTTGTTCAAATAGAGATATATATAGATCGAGAGAGTGGATGTATAGAAGAAAAGATCCTGTAACTGATGAAATTATTCAAGAATTCTTACACAGATTGGAGCAGTTCATGAGTTTTGCGTTGATGCAATTTTTGAGTCAATAGCCCGGGACAATATTATGTCCATGCAAAAGATGCAAAAACATGAAGTATCGAAGATAAGAAATTTTTTGAAAACATCTTTATGAAGTTAAGAAGTTAAGAAATTGGTTATTTCACGGGAAAATTATGGCGTTAGAGATTTTGTGCAAGAAACACAAGAAATATAAAGAAATCAAGATGTTGTTTATGAAGCATCGGTGACCAATCCATATGTGGAAGTGGTGTCATATGTTTTTCTTGGAGTTTTTGAAAAAACGCATAAAGAGATAACGAACAATGAGGCACACTGATTTTTGAACTTATTGGATTCAGCGAAGCAACATATATATGAAGGTTGTTTATCTTGCTGAAAGTTGATGTTTGTCTTGTTTATCTTTATCCTCAATGTTCCCTAGACATACTAGACATACTATGAAACAAAGAATTTTTTAAAAGATTTGGGAGTGACACATGAGAAAATTGATGTTTGTAGAAATAATTGCATGTTGTTTTGGAGAAATGATAAAAATTTGTTGGAATATAAACTTTGCGGCGCAAGTAGATTTCGTCCAAAGAAACAATCTTCACATAAATATGTACCGTACAAAAGAATTTTCTATATGCCTGTAGCAAATAGGTTGAGAATGTTATTTGAATTGAAAAAACCTTTGTGACAATAAGATGGCACACAGAACACTCGACGGGTGAAGGGATATTGTAATATCCATCGGATGTTAAGGCTTGGAAAGATTTCAATGAAATATTTCCGAGTTTGTGTATGAAACGAGAAATGTTTATCTTTCTCTATCACCGATGGTTTTAGTCCATATGGATAATCTAGAAGTCAATATTCTCTATGAACAGTGATTTTGTCTCCGTATAATTTGCCTCCCGATATGTGTTTGAAAAGATAAGTAATGTTTCTGACATTGCTGATTCCTAGGCCAAAACATCCGAAGAAAAGTTGTGATTTATTTCTGCAGCCCTTAATTCATAAATTAAGACATTTGTGGAACGATGCAATTCCGGCTTATGACGTAATTGCGAAGCAAAATTTCACATTGAAAGTGGTCTTGTTTTGGAGAATTAGCGACTTTCCTGCCTATGGAATGTTATCTAGATGGGGCACACACGGGAGATTTGCATGTCCATATTGTATGGAGGATACAGATTCATTTCGACTAGTACATGAGAAGAAACCATGTTGGTTTAATTGTCATAGAAGATTTCTTCCCCATGGACATGCTTTCGGAAAAGATAAAAAGACATTTGTGAAAAAACATCGTACAAAAAGAAGAGGCACCGTGCATACAAATCGAAATGCAAATCTTTTACGAACGATTAAACACAATGGGAGATTTACAAGAACCAATAGAATGCAATAGAGATTGTGGGCATCGAAAACCAAAAGGTCAAGGTGAATGGCATAACTGGTATAAATGTAGTATATTTTGGAACTATCATATTGGAAATCACTTATATTACGTCATAATTTGTATGTTATACATATCAAACAGAAATTTTCGATAACACCATCAAGAATGTTTTGAATGTGACGGGAAAAACTAAGGATAATATACAATCAAGAAAAAATTTGAAGACAATATATCCAAGACCTGAGTTGGAGTTATGAGATGGAAGGGCACCTACCCCAGTATTCAGATTATCTGAACCAACGAAAACCGTATTATTAAGGTGGTTAAAAGAAGACGTTAAGTTTCCAGATGGATATGTATCGAACATTGCTCGATGCGTGGATATTGTTGGTTCAAGATTAGTCGGGTTAAAAGTCACGATTGTCACATTTTCTTGCAGCAACTTATTACAACTTCATTTCTTGAGCTCTTACCACGAAACGTTTAAGATGTGCTATGTGAAATTAACATATATTTGTCTGAAGTATTAATGTCATTGGAAAAAAGTTTTTCTACCTTCCTTTTTCGATATCTTAGAATATTTACCAATAAATTTACCAGATGAGGTAATACTCGGTGGGCTAGTTAAATTAAGATAAATATATCTTTTCGAAAGGTTTTTCTTTCTTCTAAAGAAAAAACCGGAAAAAAATAAAGTTGTGGTTGAAGGATCTGTTGTTAAACAATACTTTTCGGAAAATATCATATATTTCGGCACATTTTATTTCGAGTCGTATATATATTCCGAAGAAACAAAGACGCTCAATGAAAGATCACACAAACTATCTATATCAATATAATCCACAATTTGTCACAATTCCTGAGATGTCTACACCGATTGGACGTATATGAGGTAAATTAAAGAATATTAGCTAACACCAGAGGAGTATAATCACGTCCACACATATATATTACTAAATTGTCAAGAGCTATTACCTTTCAAATGGTACAAAACAATGAAAATTGATCTTTTAAACAAAAATATATATATATATATATTTAAAATATATATGTGTGTTTACTGATAACGTCTAATTTTTCCTAGTTTTTCATCTCTTTCTATAGTTACTTTTACTGGGATTTTGAATTTTACCGAATTATTAAGCATACAAACACGATGAAATGCCGCAAAACTAAGCAAAACCACTCTCAGTTCAGCTATTCACGACCAGCATCTAAGATTCCTAAAACCACAAAATGGAAATACACGGTTAGAGAAGAGGAATAGAAACACACGACTTACAAAAAAGGGAAACAAGATAGAAAATGTAAACTGTTGTCCGCTTAGAAGAAATGGAAACAACCACTGCTTACAAGAAAAGAAAATGCACGACTGGGTTGCAAGGAATGGAGACTGCGGCTGCTCGAGACAAAATGGAAAAGCAGCTGCTTGACAAAATGGAAACGCAGCTGCTGTTGACAAAATGGAAACACAACTGCTGGACAAAATGGAAACACACAACTTACAAAAAATGGAAACCGTAGCTGCTAAAGAAAAGAAAGAGAGAGAAGAAAAAGCAATCGGTGCAGGCTGCCAAGGAGGAAAGAGGAACTATAGGCCTTTAAACAGCAAGGGGGCGCCAATTTGCATATGGAAGCAGGTCGAGGAGGCGGCTGAAGCATAGAGAGCTGAAGCCTACAAGGTCAATTCATGGACAAACATAGAGCAGAAGACCAAGAAGGCTAGAGACAGAGAGACAAACTTGGAATGCAGATGAACTATCGAAGACTATGGTGTTAGAATAGGGAAACATCTCTTTCTGTACCTATGACTAAGACATATTTCATTCGTGCTTTGCTTTCTGAACCCATGTACGAGTAGATCCATTACAACGGGTTAGATTTTTGCCGATATGTAATGAAGGTTGGTGCTTAATGCTTGGTTATAGTATTTGATTATATTTCAAATTGATTGGTTGTTTCTAATTCTTTTATTCTTGCTCATCACTTGAATGGATGATTTAAATGTCTGATTGCATTGGAAGGTGGATTAGATTTTGGAACCTAGCCATAATTTGGGATCTTAATCGAATTAGAACCTTAACCGGTCGGTCGATTGAACTCATTGATTAGGATAACAGTTTTAATGCACTTAGTATGCTTATTGCGCAATTAAGAGATTTTAGTATGCATGCTAGATAGTGGGATTAGGCATAAGAAGAGATATTCCCTAGGAAAGAGCTTTAATTCCGTAAATTTGTGATAGTATCTATAACCATGATCTTCAATAAAACTTCATTGCATTATTATACTTGATTTGTTTGGATCTTAATGCTTGATATCGGATTTGTTCTTTCAATTGGTTTGATGGGTTGTATTTAATGCTTTAAATCTTGTTGATCACTTATTTGAATGAGTTTAGAGGCTTGGTTAGGCTGGAAAGTCAGAGTTATGATGACATGTAATAAGAATTTCATCATGTATACCATGATATGTTCACGACATGATGTGGATTTTGCAATAAGTGCAGTGAGTTTTTACAAGGCGGATCCTGATGACAAAGATTAAAAATTAACAAAAGCCATTTTTAAGTACTTGATAAGGACTAAGATCAATTCTTCATGGTGACTCTAGCTTGGAGTTAAACAGTTCACTGAAACAAGATTTCATCAACGATCAAAAAATGTTCTATGAAAATACCAATTGATATAAGAAAACATTGAATGTGGGGACATTCAAGTCCAAAGAGTAAACATAAAGGAATTAAGACTAATCTGCTCACAAGGGCATTTGGTTGAAAGGAGTTTGACAAACATACACTGAATATATGATTGATAAATGTGATATACTGGGATTTGTTCTAGTGTAATTATTAGATTTCACAATATGTAGAACTAGAATAAAATAATCTAATGTTTGAACAATTCGTATTAATAAAATAACATTCTATATATCATTTGATGATTAGACTATATATATATATATAATTACACCATTGTGATATGTAATAATATATGATTAATGTTAGAAACTCATTATGATAATAAGGATCATGATAAAGAGATATGAGTTTATGTAATTATTTACATGAATAATTTATTGATGATAAGATAATTAATGAGACGGTAGTAAACCACATAGATCAATATACATTTGACAATATCTATTGGTAGAACCATGTATGGTTAGTGGATTCATAACCATGTTTGGTTGTTGATGAAAATAACCCATGAAACCAAACACAAAAAAAATGACTGGATCTCATAGTTAAATTGTTAAAAAATATTTCTATTAGCCAAATAACAACCCTAAAATAGTGTATTAATGTATAAAAATCTTTAAAATTTTGGATAATTTGTCTCAAAACAAAATACACCGAAGCCACTTTCACAAAACAAGATAGAAACTCGAAACTACACCATATACCAATGGTTGGAGAAGGTAGAATGAAACAACAATTTTACTAGAGAAATATCTATTTTTGGATTTTATTACTAATTATCGAAGCCTTGGAGTACAAAATTTTGTAAAGCATATCAACCTAAATCGAGACATATTACATTTTATAATTTCATTTTAAGAGTTGGTATTTTTCTCTAAAACAACACAACCAAAAGATTGATTTTCTAACCTTTAACGACGTGATATGATGTGTACAATACAATGCCGATGGTGTGTAGTCTCCAAGAGTAATCCAAACCAACAATTGACATGGTAGAATTCCAGGAAAATATTGATTTTGTCCTTTCTCTCCATTTCTATTTCAGAATTCCAACAAGTACATAGTTATGATTTAATGATATCATGGAAGAATTAAATAATAACTATGTACTAGTTGTTTGTTCATTAGAGTGATTAAACCAAAAAAGATATGTAAATTCATCCTAAAGCCATCTCAAATCCGATTTACGAGATTTATATGCTTTCTACTTTCCTTATGGATTTGAAAAATACGACACTATGAAATGAGTAGAAGTTTTGCACCATTCTTCTTTCATCATGACTAGTTCATCCATGGTTGGTTCTTGGTGAATTGGCCGACGATTGTTCGAGAGGTGTTAAAGGAACATGATGATAGACTAGATGATACAAAGTATTATGTCTGACCTATAGTTGAGAGAGCGTCAGATTCATGATGTCCAATTGCGATCCTCTTTGAATTTTGTAATAAATTGACGATGAGCAATTTGGAATTTCCATCGAGACATGATCCAAACACGACTATGAAGCACTTCCTCTTCCTAATCAACATGATATCCTACCCAAAAAGCCTAAAATTAGACCAAAAGCAATGTGACGCTGGGCACATGGATCAGGTTTACGGATGCGGTGACTAGGCCATAAGACATACTGGCTAGGCCTAAGATGTGCAGGCCATGAGAAGCACTGACTAGGTCATGGACATAGTGACCATGCTAATAGATTTGATGACCAAGGTATTTGATAAAGCTTTAAGGCACGAGACTAGGTTATTAGATGCAGCTGTAATGCAAGGGACTTGGCTATTGGATGTAGCTACAATGCATGAGAAAAAGTCCTTAGGCAAGGCGTGATACCAAGCCGCTTGATACGACAACAAAACATAGACAAAGCTATTATACCCGAGTTCATACAGATGACCTAGTTTTGTGGGGTTGGATGGGAATGTAAGGTCAAGAGACAACAAAAGTGTGGAGATAACAATAGTTATAGAGCGAGGAGAAAAAGATAGTTGTGTGTAAAGGAGGAGTCATCATTGTTTTTAGGGAACGCGAGGACAAGGATTAGTAGGAATAATGATGGGGGAATGAAATTATGAAAGCAAAATGGATATAACCATGTAACAATAAAAATTGGGAAAATGAATTTTGAGAAGATGACAGTAATCATGATGAATGTTACATTCGCAAAAGCCACAACCACGATAACACATAAAAACAAAGGGATTTTTGGATGGAAGGAAGTATTTTGAAACAAATTAGTGTTAGAAATGAATGGGTAGTTCATTCAAATTTTAAGAATTACTAAATAGGTTGTGGATCAATTGCTAATAACTATCAATAATACATCAAAGATTGGAAATGATACTCTTTCCATAACAACAATGATATACAAACCACTCGCAAGGGATAAAGATAAGAAGATTCAAAACTTGTTCGCTTGAATGGTGGGGGACAAACTTGCTAAAGCACTACAAGGGCGTTATGAGGTGTCAATGGAGGCTTATGTGACATACCTACAAATGGAAGAGGGGCAGAGGACCAAGAAGCTAGTGGAGCATAAGGATCTTTGTGCGAGTAGTAAATTGCTTATCCCGAGCAAATTCTTTGATAAATAAAGCATTTAGAGGAATTGACCGTTTTGAGATGAGCATTCAATTACTCGATAGAGCATAGGAGTTACTCGGTCGAATGTAATTAAGTTGTATGGATTTTAGATTAAATTTTTATGTGGCGCTCGATCGAGAGGTTACACTGCTCGGTCGAACACTTTGTCGAGTTTAATTAAGTTGATTTATTTCATTTAAATTTACATTATTGTTTGGTCTTTATTAATCGGAGACCAAATGAATGATAATTAACTAATTTTGTATCAACAACAATTGTGTTTTCATGAGAGAAAGAAAAGAAGAGAAAGGGGGTGAAAACGAAAACAAAACAAGAATCAAAGAAAAAAAGAAGAAAAAGAGAAAAAAATCAAAAAAAGGGGTAAAAATAAATATAAATAGTCTTTAGATAGGAAATAGAAGTAATGTAGATTGGGAAGCTTAGATGTAGTGTCGAAGATATACACTTTGTAGCGTAAAATTTTAGTTTGAATTTGTGAGAAATTCTTTTCGAGTAGTTTTGGAATTCTAAAATAAATTGAAGTAGAAGTCGAGGAAAGATAACTGAGAGAGTAAACAATTGAGCAAAAATACTTTTTTATGAGATGTGTTGATGTTTGTTCATCTTGTTTTTCATTTATCTTTTCTGCTCTTATCTTTCTGATGTCTAAGTCTGGAAACCATCACATTGAACCACCACAAAACGAGGGAGCTGCTCATTTGCAATCAAAATTGTAATTTGATGATGTACAAATATAAACACATGGTGCAAGAATTCGTACTATCAATCAATAATATGATTGGGCGGAAGCCGTAGCACGTGAATAAGGACAAGTATGTTAAGGTTCTAAAAGAGTAATATGGTATTTCCATGAGGCACAACAATTGAGCAAGGGATCAAATCGATGATAAAATCAACAACATTAAGATGAAGATTCCTATGTTCATTGGTTGGGTGATCAAAAGCTATTTGAAGTGGGAAGGAAGAAAATGATGGTTTTTTACCGTAACCAATACTCCAAGCTTAACAAATTGAAACTGCAGCACGTGGAAAAGAATGAGCCGCCGAATACGAGGTATGTACCTAACTTAGATGATGAGATTGAAGATAATGAGTCAGTTAAGGGTGAGCTATTAGTAGCACATAGAGCCTTAAATCTACCATATAAAGGCAAAACAACTTCTACATGCGTGGTCTTATCCAAGAAAAGGTGGTGGAACATCATTGTGTATGGAGACAGTTGCATGAATGTGGCTAGTGCATCTGTTGTTGAGAAGTTGGTATTGATTTCAATGAAGCATTCCAAACTATAAAAGTTACAATGAAAAAACTAAGGTTCAGTATGACGCGAACACCTCTTGTTGTTAAGACCATGGTAGTTCGATACTTATACACAACGTGAATGGAAGGAGAACACCTCTTGTTGTTTGACTTTAAAGGAAAATACGGTTGCCTAGCTCCACTCACACAATAGGAATTATTTGAAGCTAATGTGTGGTTACTTAAAAACAAAAAATAATAGGCTTTAATGAGTGAAAATGAAATAGTTCACAAAAATAGTACGGTCTTGTGATGTGTATAACCTAGGTATGATCTAAATTTTATCAAGTGCTATATTTATAACCTAGATTAGACATTCTACAATGACATGAACCGTGTAGTATCAGGGTCGAACACATGCACTAAGTATAACTTAATCTAATCGTCTACGAAAACTAGGAACATGTGAATATATGTGTGTATGAATAGATAAATTTATCAAAAGTACTCTCTATGGACAATGTTGGATTGTGCTAGACTTAACTACTATTTTTACATATGCGAACTAGCAAAGCATTTCAGAATTATCGTTCTTATGCTTTCGAGGAATTCATCATCTTAAATGGATCTACATGCTCTCACAGTGCAAATCTGGATCTACCTACTCTCGTAGTATAAACCTTATCCGAATGTACATATTATTGAAGTCTATACCTAATAACCTATACATCATATGTAATAAATTATTCTACCTACTCTCGTATTATAGAATTCTATCAAATACCTAGACCACTGCGTGATGACCTATAAACTGAATGCATTGAGAAACAGTTGTTTTTGCTCCTAGATAGATTAATGAGTTGTCAAATAATTTCTCATGACTATCTATTGCATTATATCTAGCAAAATCCGATGTCTCAATTTATACGAAACCAACCGACAAAAGATTTATGAGATCTTTCGCATGCAAAATCCGATTTAAGGTCGTAAGATTCACATACAAAGTACTTTAATCTAGAACAAGGATTAAGCATATATATATATACATCATCAAACTAAATTACAAATAAAAACTCGAAATAAAAAGAATGAGGAATGCTCAATTAATCATTCTCGATCTGTTGCAGCTAGGGGTGCCAAATGGATTATCTTTCTGTGGATTGGCCTTGACCAAACCCACATAAGTGCGAACTGGGTTGAGTTTTTTAGCCTATATAAAGTATGGGCTCATGGACTTGACCAAAATTTGAATCGACCCATATGGGTTAACCATATGGGCCAACTTGGGGGTTAGATTAAAGTTATATATATTATATATATATATAATTTATATCCTAATATTAATAACATATAATTTTAATATTTTTTATAGAATAAAAAATATAGTTGTAAGCTATCCATAAATATGAAAATTATGTTTAGAAACTTCAAATTTCAAAATATTTAGTTAAATATTGTTTTCATTTGAATTTTTAGACTTTGATTTTGTTTATCTATGTTTTATGAATTATTTAATGTTTTGAAATTTCAAATTATTTAGATATATAATTTATTTACAAACATATAATTAAATTATTTTTTAATAGATAAAAATTAGTTGTAAACCATCCACAATTATAAAAATTACGTTTTGAAGTTTGAACTTTCAAAATATTTAGTTAATTTTTTTTTGAATTTTTAAATTTCTATTTTGTTTATCATGTTTTTATAAACCATTTTAATGTTATGAAATTTTAAAAGATTTAGATATTTTTATTTGAGTTTATAGTCATTTATTTAGATTATTTATGAAATTTTAGACATTTGTATTTAATTTTTAGTCCTGAATTTAGATTATTTATGAATTTTTAGACATTTTTATAAATTATTTATTATATAGTTTAATAAAAAAATTACTCGTGGGTCATCCCATATAGTCTATTAATTATGGTGGGTTGGGTGGTTCAAACAATTATCGACCAAATAAAAGTAATCCAACCCATGATGGACTGGGCTGAGCTCGGATGAACAAACTCAGTTAGAACCCCTAGTTGCAGCCATGATCTCGGCTTCACAGCTTGTACATGTCGTGTATCTTCTTCACTAATTAGGATCCTAAAATATTTCTCATTTTTTGTTGCTCTAGAGTTCATTTCCTCGTCCAAATTCACCCTCTCCTACTTTTCTCAAAAAACCGTCCTCCTTCACTAAAGAAGAATCCTTCCTTTTAAAATAATTCAAAATTTAAATTTTAAAATTGGTTCAGTACATCGCTCGGGTCGACCGATTGGTTGTTTCGAGCTTATTTCGTGGAAATATAAACTATTTCGACTGATTCAGATGGAGTACTCAGTCAAGCACATGACCGCTCAAATTGAGCGAATCTTCTGGTCCAAAATGAAATCTTTCCATTGGATAAATGCTTGAACTAGTAGTATTTTGCTCGAGTGTAGCAAATCCATTTGAACAAAAGGATATCTCTCGATGCATGATCGTTCGGCCGAGTAGCGATGCGCTCGGGTCAAGTGAATTCGCTGGATAGATTTTTAGGTTCCACATCGACTGAGTGAATGACGACTCTTCCTGTGAATTCTCTAGAAAATTTTGAGAATGGACTTTAGTACGGTCGACCAAGAACATATATTGTTATGATAGAGTACTTCACTAGATTTATCTCGAATTCTCGTTCACGTGTCAAACATTTTCATGTTTTTCCTATGTGTGCTCATTAATCCTTATTACCTTATAGATAATAAAATGACCCAAACAAGGAATAATAAGGAACTAAAAAGATGCAACACGATAAAGAAAAGTATTACAACTCATAGAGTAAAACATGTAATAGATCATTGAATTAAGAAAACATTTCTCTGATTTAAGACCGTAAGTTTCACATATACAATACTCTTATCTACAAAGAATATAAAACCTATAGAACTACGTCATTTAATAAATTACAAATAAAAATGGGAACTGAATAGAATTAGGAATGTTGAGTCGATTTTTAACACTACCTATTGTAATCATAATCTCGCCTACAATCTATTAGTACTCATCATCTAGCTCTTGATGTGATTCAAATAGCTTTTTCAATCCTTGGGTATGATCCTAAAGTGTTTCTCACTTGTTATTGCTCTATAGTTCCTTTCCTCGTCCAATTCCGTCCTCTCCTTGTTTTCTACAAACAAACCATCATCCTTAATAAAAAAGCATATCTTGTTCTTAAACAATTAAAAATTTTAATTTTTAAGTTGATTTAGTGCACCACCAGGCTGAGCAGCCGGTTGCTCGAGCCAAGCGATTGGTATTCCAAGCTTCTCTAATGCAAATAGGATCCATTTTAACTGATTCAGATGGGTTTCTTAGTGGAGCACAAAACCTCTTGGGTCGACTGAATCCTCTAGACCAAAAAGACACCTTATGATTGACGAACGCTCGGTCGAGCAATATTGCGTCCGGGTTAAATGATTCATCTAGAAAAAGGTATATCGCGTGATACATGGATTCTAAGTCGGGTAGCCATTCACTCGTGTCAGGAAAATTAAATGCAATGACGGTTTAAATGACTGCTCTAACCGAGCAAATTATCTGGGAAATTTTGAGAATGGACTTTAGTATGGTCAACTGAGCACATAGAGCGCTTATATCAAGTATTTTCACTGCATTTGTCTCGAATACTCTTTCACATTTTAAAATTTTTCATGTTTCTCCTAAGTGTGCTCCTTAATCCTTTTTATCTTAGAGATGGAAAAATGACCTAAAAATGAATGATAAGGAATTAAAAAGATGCAAAAACGATAAAGAAATGTATGGCTAATCATAGAGTGAAATAAGTGTGATCAAACTCCCCCAAACATGGAATTTTCTCGTCCTTGAGTAAACTTTGTCTATGAATAGTTCTAGAATGGAGTACAAAGTAAATTGAAATCCACAATGACTTGATGAATATCTATGCTCGGTTAGACTATGATAATCGTGAATAAAATTGACTTAGTGTCCTATAGAGTCCTTTAACATAGAAAGTTCTTAGATTCTGGGATTTAAACTAACACTAGACATCTTTAAATAACTAATTAGAGGTCTTCCCAACACATTTATTAAATGTATTTATCGTTGTCCTAAGGAGTATTGCGGTATAATTGGTTTGTGTTAGGCTCGATGAAAGTGATAAAAATTTTTTTGCATATTTTTTTTCTTTTTGAGACTTGAAATTTGTATTCCTTTTTATGGAATATTGACGTTTTTTTGCCTTTATCATTTGAAAAAGATGAATAGAATGTGTAACCAGGCTAACACTTATACGCGATGATTTCTGTCACCCTGGGGTGAGATGTGCGGCTCTTTTTCGTGTGAAACATTATATACAATAAATCGAACAAGATAAAAAGGGTCTAATGCTTCAAATAATTTGGAATAAATCATTAGAAAATGTATCTACTTGGAACTAATACTCTAGCATGATCTTAAAAGGACTAAGTGACGATCTACCCCACAAGATATTAGAATTAATCTAAGCCATAAACCTCTAAGTAAAAAATTTTGACAATTCATTCATATATACTTAGTCGTACTATGTTCGGTGTATGTATCTAATTGAGCAAGATAGATTTCCTAATTTCCTAACATCATTCGACTAACTTGTAGCTATGATGTGAGCTGAATGTATGCATATCTATTATTCAATTATAAATGAAAACAAGAGAAAATATTTTTTATGTACTTTTGTACTAACCTACGATGCAACCTAAATAGGCCTAAATGATGGTTATAATTTCAATATATCTGTAACTCCCCTAGATTTAAACTCGAAACCGTCCTCGTTGTTGAAGTAACATTTGAAAGATAAGAAGAATTGATAAAGAAATGGAATGATAGGAGGACACAACCTTATTATAAAAGAGAATAGAGACATCTTCTAGCACGTTTGTGTGCTTAGCGTGTTGTTCAGTGTTCTATCCCATGTCTTGTCATATATATTCGTGATCTTTTGAGGTTGTAATCACTCATATGAGAACTTGGAATCTTGGATAAAGATTTTCAAATACCATACATTGAGATAGATATCAAATAGCTTATTTGAAAAAATGAAAAATTAAAAATAAAATTGAATGGTAAAGAGATGGAGATACTTCAGAGATGGGAATGTCAATGCATGGTAGGTGAGATACGCAATAGATATATTGGTATTCCTTCTTTTGGATTGTGTGATTCTTTTTCACAGGTTGTCAACGTTGATATCATCCATGAGGAGGAGACGCATTCAACGTCCAACCGCATCATCAACTCGGGATTCCAAGATACACAAGGTGCACACGTTCCAATCCTTATTTTCCCGTTGTTTGGTATGCGAGATTCTCTTAGGTCTTGAACACCGGGACGATGTTTCATTCAAGTCAAGGGGAGTACTCATCGAGTATCATGCATGTGATTAGGATTAGATGTTGATTAGGATTAGATGTTGATTTTTTTTGTTTTTAGGAATTAACGGATGGATACCTAGCATGAATTTTCGAGCTTTAGTCATTATTGTGCGACTTTGTTGAATCATGAACAATGGTCTAGGTTTGCTTAGAAGTCTTTTGGATACCGATTAGTTGAGTAGTTGTGCTTGAAACCATGATCTATAGTTGCATTCACCTCCTAGGTTTCAGTACCAAGTATCTATTATCTCCGTGTATACTGATTGATCGTTGCTTGTTTGATAGATTTTACCGTTCATAGATCATTATATTCCACACGCTTATACTCCGCTGTCAAATTTTTCTCCTTGGATAAGTTTTCTAACTATTTCAGGTTTTCATTGACATGAGTACATCGAGATCGATGGTTTGGGTCTAAGTGGTGGGTTGAGGCGAATCTTATGAGTGTGCCACATGCAGCCTGGGTCTAAGTAGAAAGCCATCCCTCTTCGACTTCGACGTCCTAGGAACCAAGCGTGGAGCTATAAAAAATTTGAAAAAAAAGAAACGAAAAAAAAGAATATGAACGAGATTACGAGTTTAATGATATCTCAAGCTTAGGAGAATTGGTATGGAGATCACTTGGACGTTGTCTAGGGGTATGAATTAGACTTAGGTCATTGGTAGGATTGCATGGCTCGTGACTTTCGGTTGATAAAGGTCTGAACTAGGTACGCTTAGGCTTGCGTTCATGTGACGCGTGGTTTTACATGATGGCTAATCCTTCGAGGTATTTGTGCTAGTATCCATTGTTCTTTAGCTCTTCTTGTAGCCGACTCTAGATTTGCTCGAGGACGAGCAAAGGTTAAGTCTGGGGGAGTTTGATAACACGTAATCCATCATAGTACTTATATCATTATTAGGTTTAGTTTTGATTAGATTTATTAGATTTCACCGATTTATCGAGTTTATTCGAGGACTTCATCTACATTTCGTGTTTTTAATAGGAAACGAAGACATGCAGCGAAACACGAGAAATTACGGCAATTCAACCCCAAAAACGTGATTGAATGACAAGGTACAAATTGTGCAAGGAAATGGAAGCAAATCAAACACTCAAGCATCGAGCAAAAGGAGCGGAAACAGCATTTGATAGTGTACATGCTCGGGTATGAAGTGTGCCCGCTCGGGCTGTGTTTCTGCACCCGATCGGTCTGCTCTTGTGCCCGTTCGGGTCCACCTTTTTCTCAACAGACTCCTTTATTTTAGAATGGCCAATTCAGGAGAAAAGAGACCTTTTAGAGCTAGGATTCGAACCAGACTTGTCGGATCCACCTTTTTCTCAACAAACTCCTTGATTTTAGAACGACCAATTCAGGAGAAAAGAGACCTTTTAAAGCTAGGATTCGGACTAGACTAAAAGGGGGACGTGAGGAGACATTAGAGGACAGACTTAGAGACATAGAGAAAGGGGGAGAAGGACAGAACAAGGGATCCGAAGCATGGAGGAGCTATTGAAGACGTCGGTATATGAATAGGGAGGAATCTCTTTCTTTATCAATGTTGAATATAGTTATCTTTTGTGTTTTGTTTTCTGAGTTCATGTCTGAGTTCATGTCTGAGTTCATGTCTGAGTAGATTTACAGCCATGTTCGTTGGAAAAGGCCAAAAATCCGTTGGGAAGGGCATTTTGCAACGGACTGCAACGGTTTCAGTCCGTTGCGAACAGCGCGTTAGAAATTCGGATCCGTCGCAATTCGCAACGGATGGGCGACGGATAAATTCCGTTGCATAGTGGTGACGGATGTTCCAACGGACAAATTCGTTGCAAACATTGTAACGGAAGCCCGTTGCCAGTATTGGTGACGGATGCCCGTCACAAATTTGCAACGGACGTCCGTTGTCGCATACCGACGGACGTCCGTTGCAGACGTTAACGGACATCCGTTGGAAAGGGAAATCGAAAAAGAGC
>CM071874.1:28681291-28697463 GCA_036759665.1 Gynandropsis gynandra
GAACGTCACCCGATCGCGTGACTAAGCGGACCCGAGTCGTGTAAACTTACGGGGCTGATAGAGGGATAGTTGCCCGAGCGGGTACTCAGATTACGCCCGATCGGGTGGTGATCACCCGATCCTCTTTGCTCGTATGCCCGGGTCGTGTCAGATGCATGGATAAACCCCGTAGGTTTTACCCGAGCGGGTGAAGGAATAGTGCCCGACCGGGCACCCTCGTATCCTTGAAATCTCTCTTTTCCGCTCGTTGCTCGGGCGTTCCTTTGGGTTCTGGAGCTCTGAGTAGATGTGTCCTCAAATCATGTGGTTTTTGCAAGGAATTCTTCATATTGAACTCATTTAGGCCTTGTCGCCTAAAACCTGAAAACCGAGAAAACGGGAATGTAAAACTCGAAACCGTATCGGAATAGTAAGAATCGATGTAAGAAATATGCGAAAATGATCTAAAAACCTATTCTAATAATGATACACTTTCAGTGTTATCATTAACATAGGAATAAAATCAGTTTGTTTAGAAAAAGATTAACAAATTTTACATTGCATATTCCCATAACTTGTTGTTATTATAATTTTGGAATTTTAATTTTTAAAATTAATTACAGATCAAATGAGAAAGTTAAAAATTCTATAAATGAATATTATATCTTTAAAATTATTTCAAATCATTATTGTAATTTTTCTAGTTTTATTCTATTGAATATTGAACTCAAATCTAATTTAGACTGATTAAAATATAATTTTTAAAATTATATATTATTGGATTTTTTATTTTATATATGTATTTTACATTATATAACAATTACATTTTTCAAAATTTGATTATTTTATAATTATAATTTTATAACAATCTCAACGTTGAATCACAATTTTTCACTTAAACTTTTAGAGTGAGAAGTTTTCAAACAATAACTTCCACTTAAAATTATTAATAAATTGTATTGCTTTAACTATTAATAATTTTTTATATACATCTTCATAAATTACTAATTAAAACTAATGAGATTCCATTCAAAAATAAATCTGAAGATCATAAATGAACATTAATTATTTTATTAATTTATTCATATTTATTTTATTTTTAATATATTGATTATCTCATTATTATATATATATATATATTCACTAATAAATTTAATATTAATAATTTTAATATTTTTATTATTCGTGTAGTAAAGGTATTATCTAATATATATATATATATATAAAGTATTTCCCGAAATAGGAAATAACATCAAAATAGATTAGGAACTCCCTAAAAGATAGACACAACTCGGAAGGAATTGGAACTATATCCACTCTAAAAACTCTATTTATCGGGTAAGAGTTCTAGTTCAACAAAAACCTATTTTTACCTTTTGGTCTCGCTTGCCGGTAAATATTTAATGAGATCTTTAACTATGACGTAATTGTCCTTCTTAGTCCCTTACGGCTTCTTCCCAATGGTCGTCCCCTTAAAGAGGTATGGATGTCACAATGAAAACGAACCAAATTAGACAAAAGGAAAAAGAACTTACCATATATTCACGAAGACTTTTATTCCGAAGCAAATGCGTAGAGTATTTTGAGATCTATTTTCTTAAAAGTGCTTCCACCTGACTTGTCACACTGTACATCGAGCCCTTCATATCTTGATTGTTGCACAGACGCCTGGGCATCATTTTCATGGGCCAAGCCCATTTTATATCATCAACCCATTTATTCTCAAAATTATACCGAAATCAATCAGGGTTTATTACATCATGATTAGACAAAGAATACATACTTATATGCAACAATTTGATATATTTTTGTAAATACAAACATTTATATTGTAATTATAAAGTGTGGAAGAGAAAAATATTATCCAGAGATAATTGTCAACATTCATCTGAAAATGATCAAATCTTTTTAGTGGATCTCAAGCATAAAATAATAGAAAAGTTTACCTATTTTTACCGTTCAAAGGCCTAATAAGACCCATAGTAGAAGTCATTCAAGATTTCAAGAACAAGAACTAGATTAACAAGATTAGAAACAACTTAGACAATCTTTGGTAGTTCATTAGATAGTTGATATTTTGTTACATCAGAAAAAGTAGTGTTGGAATTGACTATAACTAGGTTTGGTGGAAGAGGATTTAATGGAGTTCATTCTTTGTTTATAAATGGTTACAGGCACACTTTGTAAACAATTCTATGGTTTGTACTTCTCGTATTTGATATAAGTGTAGGGTCTTTCTTCTTATATTTTGGTATCAAAATGACATAATCATCCAGATTTCCATCTTCTATTGTGGTAATCATTAATCTTGGCTTGCTTGGGTTGAAATTATGACTATATATTTAAAACGATTGCAATAGATTCAGGAAAGGCAAACTTTTTCTTGGTTTCTTAGCACCCAATCGAATTTTCCTTTTATATCCTTCGATTAGGTTTAAGAATCGTTTTTTATTACGATTCAAGGAAAATTGTGGATTAAACTTGATGAATGAATAGCTAAGTTATTAAAAATATTGAAAATAAAAAAGGTTATGGAAGATTAAGCTGTTGAAGCGGATTTCATGAAGAAAGTTTGTGAAGTGGAGATGGATATCAAAGGAAAAGAATTCAAGAAAAAAGTTATGGAAGATGATGACGACATTGATGTGGATTTCTTGAAAGGGTCTGATGGAGTTGCGGAAGTGGTGGAATGCGAAAATGTAGAAATAGTGGAAGGAGAAATCCTTCAACCTCCCTCATCAAGCGAAACAATACCATCGCCCTCATTGATGAGTCAACAATCATTATCGCCAAAGACATCCTCAACTACTACAGTCAAAGATAAAGTAGCATCTCTTCCACCTTTCACCAATTCGGTTCAATTGTCAACAAGTCTTTTTGCACTAGTAAAATAGAAAGGGATAATGTAATGATTCAAGAGAAGTTCATGGAGAAGTACGAGACGTACTTGAAGGAGCACAAGAAATATAGACCAAGAAAATGCTAGGGATACTGGATATGTGAATCCTCCCTAGCCGGGGATCGACTCTTGACATGAAAGTCTGAGGAAAATGGCGTTCAGGTGTGTAAGTCCTCGTCTCCCCTCGTGTTGAAAGACTGTGCACTTGTGAGTAAAGAAATAGAGATTTATGGAAAGTCGATTGAAATGGGAACGAGATGGTGTTCTATATTTCTCATTCTTTTCTAAAGATCTAGTCTTGGAAAATATAGATTAGTTAACAAGATATGGGATGTCGTGGTCAAGTTAAGGGAAATACGAAACAAACTTGATGGCTTATGCAATTTAAGTTCACCCATAATTAATGGAATATGTGCAAAAGTTTGAAGCAGATCATCCATCACTAATACAAAAATGAAAGAAACGATATTTACGCTATAAATGAAATGTCTGACCCTTGTGAGTACACATACATATGGGAGATCTACGATATATCTCGTAAGGGTACATATCGGCTACTACCTATATACAAAAATGTATCATGCTTTGATCTTCTCCTAAAATCATTTGATTATAAATATATCTTATCGTCATGTGTTCACAACTATATCCAAGCTAAATTAAAGCGGATAGCAGTCGACCAACAAACACATATATCAATGTAAAACTTTTAAAACTTATATTGGTTTCTAGGAGCTCATATATAAGGTACAAGAGAACTATTTTAAGTTAATCCACTTCCTTTTTTCGACATAGTATGTATGCCTGATGTGTTCAAGTTAAAAATTTTAACCGACTCCTCAAATACATAGCACATGTGTAGTGTGATATAGGTATCGGTCCCACAGGGACTAAGCAACAAAAATCAAATCTAAATAGTCTAAGACGATTAAGCAAATTAATAGGTTAGTTAGAGAGATATATATGAAATTAAGCTAAAATAAATAAGAGCTCTAGCAATTACATAAATGCTCTAGGAAACCGGTTGCACCACTAGGTAATCCAAAAATCACACTTCAACTACTAACAATCATGCATACTTCGCAACATTTTAAAGGCGAACAGTCATAAGATGTCTAAAACCCTCTATCCAGGTAAAAAAATACGTGCATATGTAACACCCCCATCCCGGAACTACCTCGGGAATAGGAGTGTCCATCATCACCTCCAAGAGGTGGCTACATGCATCGTCGCTCAAACGCATTTATAAAATAAAATAAATGATTTATTCTGAAATAAGAATGGTCCAGACCAAATAGCAAAAAAAATACGTAAAGATCATAGTCACGATAAATGAATAAATGAATACGAAATGCAAAATAAAACTCATCGAGACCTCGTGCACGCCTCTCCTATTAGTCCGTTGTGAACCTTCATGTTGCTGCTCAACCTCGTTGCTCTTTTTCCTTGCCATACCTTGTCCATCCACGACAATCCACAAATAGGTTGAGTACGAAATACGCACTCAGTGAGATCAATACGTGTACGTACTCTGTGCCACGTATTCTTCCACTCGAACTGAATATCATAAAATAATGATATATCCAAAGTCTAAACTAAAGATATACAAATAACTCTACCCAATCCGACTGAGTATCCAAAGTCTAAGACTAGTACCACACTGGATCATAACACACAGAGTCCACATGACTCTAGCTCGGACATACGCTCGCAAAGTTCAAAGGACCCCAGCACACTAAAAATCTCGCAAGGTCACAAAGTACACCAGCTATCAGTACAATACAACGCTTTGTTGCTCGAAAGGTTACCACAACCCCAACACGGTACGACGGTGGCAGATCCACTAATCTGACTAACTCGACGCTACGTCGCTGGAAAGGTTACCACAACCCCAATACGGTACGACGCCGACAGATCCACTGACCTAACTAATTCGACGCTCCGTCGCTCGCAAGGTTACCACAACCCCAGCACGGTATGATGCCGCCCCAGCTCCAAGTGTCGCAATACTAACGTCATCGATCCGATACTCCTCACGTGACAACTCTCACCAACGCGCTCGCACACGCCTTCTTTCGAAGGTTCGACTGTGAAATCACTCGATCGAGCACACTAACAAGATATTCACTCGGCTTAAACACCGAACCCAAATATCGACGTTCTCTGACCCTAACACTTGGTCGCACTTCAATTCTCTAGATCATCCTAGTCATTTATACAACTCATATACTTATCATCAATTCTCATACGATAAATCTAGAGTTTAATCCAATTGACTTGTAGCGTCTCTTTTTTTCCATTATGATCCTATAAATCCTATTGTGATCATGCCTCATTTTAAAAGTATAGTCGCTTACATAAATCAATCACAAATCCGAAATTAAGATGGAGAAAATCATCACCTTAGCTTCCCGACGATTTGACGGTTCTAGCTTATATTGCTAGCAACAACACCGACCAATTTTTCCCTATTATAGATCCATTCAATTCCATAAATTTCCATAATATAAATATTCGAATTAAATGAATAATCACAACGAATCATTTAAAGATTTACCACAATCGCGATTAGAATCCACCCACGAAGAACGCGATGAAAATTGAAAATCCTTCTTCAATTTCTTCTTCCTTTTTTTCTTCTTCTTTCTTCTTCCATTTTCTTTTTTTTTCTTCCTCTCTCTCGGTTGCTGCTGCTCTCTCTCCCTCTCTTAAGTTCCCACAGCTGCTCTATCTCTTTCTCTCTCCAGTGGAAGGTAAGAAAGAGGTACTCACATTTTTAAGAGTCTTTTAGTACTTACTAAAACTAAGAACAAGAAAAAAAACTAAAGATAATAAACATTGGATTTCCTTCCAAGAAGCGCTTGTTTAATATCGCTAAGTTTGACATAACCTGTTGTCACATGTTTTCGATTGTTAGGAGTTCGTTTTCTATTGTGCCACAGAGTATATGCACATCGTCTAGCAGCTTACTAGCATGTGATATGACATGGAGCATCTTGTCCTTATGCTGTCTTAGACTAGCTCCAATCATGTAGTTAATAGCATTGCACATGATCTCAAAAGGTATACTCCTATCTGGTGGCTTGGGTGGAGTGCCTTCCTGGAAAACCTCTCATAGCTCTTTGATTGCATCCGTAAAATCTACATAAGGCTTAGCCTCCTCATAAGTGAGTCCCGCATCAAACAATAGGCAATGTTCTAGAGGATCAGAAGTATTTACATTCTTTAGCGTTTCATATGTCAAACCGTCTAATAAGGTGACTCGACAACATGACTCCTTGAGTGAGGGTCCGTTCAAGGAACTGAATAGGTTGAACTTAATCTTCTCATCCCTGACACATAGAGATAACTTACATTGTTGAACGTCAATCAATGCTCCTATAGTAGCTAGGAATGGTCGAGCCAAAATAATGGGTGTGCGCATGTCCTCCAAAATGTCAAGTATAACACAATCTGCAGGAATATATGAGTTACCTACCTTGATGGGTATATCCTCCACAACACCGGTGAGATACCTTACCGATTGATCAGCAAGCTGTGGAGGCGTCTTCGTCAGTTTGAGTTCTCCAAACATCATTCTTTTGTAGACCGAGTGTGACATAAGGCTTACACCTGCTCCCAAGTCACATAACGCCTTGTCTATGGTGATATCACCGATAGTCCATGGTATGGAGAAACTCCCAGGTCTTTTAATTTTTCATGTAGCTTATTTTGGAGTATTGTGCATTTCTCAGTTAGAGCTACCGTCTCAGTATCTTCGATATGTATATTCTTGGAAAGGATATCTTTTAGGAACTTGGCGTATGAAGGCATTTGTTGGAGTGCTTCAACTAACAGAAAGTTGATTTGAAGCTTCTTGAGCACGTCCAATAACTTTCCGAATTGTTTATGAACTTTGTTGCTCACTAACCGTTGAGGAACATGAATGGGCAGTTTGTAAGCTAGTTGAGCAACGTATCCTTTCTCTTTCTCGCTTTCAGCTTCAGTTTCTCTCATCACACCCTTGCCTTTGCCTATAGTTTGTTCAGCAGCACCTTTGGGGTTTTGGGATGGAGAATTGTCTACTTCCCTGCCACTACGCAAAGATATAGCATTCACATGTTCTCTAGAGTTTATTTCAGGTTTACCTGGAAGGTATCCTGGACTGTACGACAATGAGGCAACTTGTTGAGATATGTAGTTCTCCAACATGTTCATTTGTATAGTCATGGATTCCATTATGTGCTTTAAGCTCTTGTATGTTGGTACATACCTCAGCGTTAATCTTTACTTGTGTATATTGGAATTACCTCTGCTCCCTAATGAACTCTACCAATATTGTCTCTATGTTAGCGTGGAGCATGTTGAGGTGGTGGGGCTTGCTGGGCTTGAAGGATACAGTGGATGTTGTAGTCCATGTGAGACCAGGAAGACTAAAGATGAAAAAAGCGATGAAACTGTGGAATTTACCCTGAAAAAATTATAACCACCCATCAACGACGTATTCCATATGTTTCGACATTTTAGAAGCTCTTATCCCACATTGTTGGAGAGATAAGGGATGTGGATCCCTTAGAGATGACCCTCTTGGCTTCAATTGAGGGAATATAAGCGAGCCACGCTGAAGTGGACGAATATCGACAACAATTTCTCCAATATCATGAAAGAGAAAATGATCAAGCACAATGTTCAGCCAAGCAACTCAATTGCTCGGGTTGAACTGGAAGACCATAGGTAGAACTTAAACCCTTACCACACAAGTTAAAGTATATTTTCTAGGTCTCGAATCCACATATCTTGTCATTGTGATGGCATCCACGTAGATGCACTTGTAAAAACCCTTAGAAAATATCGAAAAGCTTTAGGGTAAACACTAGAGGACTTAAGGGGTTTCAATCCCTCATTATGCATGCTTCGAATAAACCTAGAGGGTGATTCCAAGTCATTTATAGAGCATCAACTAGGCTAAATCCGACCATGAACGAAGTAATTAAAAAGGAAGTTTTGAAATCATTAGGTGTGGGTATTATATATCCGATAGTTCATGGGTTAGCCCCGTCCAACTCATACATAAGAATGGAGGGACACAATAATCAACAATGAAGAAAATGAATTAATATAAAAAAATACAGTAATGGGTCGGAGAATATGTATAGACTACAAGAAATTGAACTCGACCACCAAGAAGGATCATTTTTCGTTTGCTTTCATTGGTCAAATGCTTGAGCAACTTGCATTGCATTATCATTTATGTTTTCTGTATGACTATTTTTTAAAATCCCAATAATTTAAACGATTAAGAGAATATTATATTAAGATATCCTTATTGCACTTTTGCCTATCTTCAGGCATGTTTTGGCTTATGTACCAGAACGTTTTAGAGGTCAATGATGTCCATCTTCTTGAGCATTGTAAAGGATATTATGGAAGATTTTATGGAGATCTTTTCAGTCCATGGAACCTCCTTTGATGTGTGTCTAATAAATATTTGTCAAGTGTTAGACATGTGTTTTTTCAAGCGAACCTCATGCTCAATTTAGATAAATTCCATTTTATGGTACATGAAAGAATATTTCTTGGACACAAGATATCGACCAAGGGCATAAAAGTCGATCAAACAAATATCGAAGTTATTGAGAAGTTACCACCACAGAAAAATGTCAAAGGCATGAAAAGTTTCCTTGGGTATGCAGGATTCTATCACAAATTTATTCAGGATTTCTTAAGAATATCAAGAACACTCATCAAACCGGTGAGCAAAAACACACCATTTGATTTCAACGCAGAACATTTAACTGCTTTTATGATGCTAAAGAAAGCATTTATGAGATAACCTTCGACATTTAGCCACCGGATTGGGAGTTACCATTGGAGTTTATGTGTGACGCAAGTGATTACACAATGGGAGCTAGATTGAGACAAAGGAAAGACCAGATTTTACACGCAATGTATTATACGAGCCGCACTCTTCATGATACGCAAGTGAACTACTCTACAACAGAAAAAAAAATTTGTTCGCGGTTGTCTTTGCCTTTAAAAAACTCAGATCATATCTCATGGGGTAGAAGGTAAATTCTACCCCAATCATGTTGCATTGCAAATTTTGCTTACAAAGAAAGATACAATTCCAGACTCATACGATGGATTTTACTACTTCAAGATTTTGATTTAGATATTAGATAAGAAAGGATTAGATAATGGAGTTGCTAATCAATTTATCGTCTCTCGATAATGGAGTTGCTGAAAACATTCTCACTCTTTCAGCTGTAAACACCCCATGGTATGCAGACATTGTAAATTATTTGATAGCGAAGGTGCTACCGCCAAATCTAAAATATCACTGGAGGAAGAAGTTCCTCCATGACATCTGACACTACTAATGGGACGAGCCTTTCCTTTTAAAATGGAGACAAGATGGGATTTTTAGATGATGCATCCCTAAAGAAAAGATCTAAAGTTCTATATTGAATTGCCACTCTTCGAATTATGTTGGATACTTTTCAACCTTAAAGGCTTAGAGAACTTTTCAACCTACCGATGCGCAAAGGATCAAACTACACAATCTGAGTCAGCCCAATATATAAAACAATGTATGACGTAGTCAAGCTTAGGATTTAAAATGAGAGTTCCTTTGGAGAGAACATAGTCAAATTTTTATAGGATTTTGTTTTTCATAGTTATTATTTTTAGTTTACTTTTCTTCTTTTTTTCCTTTCGATTAGCAAATTTTTAGGAGATAAGGTTAAATATAACCAGTTATTCTTCATATGTGATCATCACTGTTAATGAGTGTATAAATAGAGAGAATTCTTAGGCGAAGCGATTTTGAACTTCCAAAATGCTCGGGCGAGCATCGGGCTTCTAGAAGACTATATAAGTTAAGATCTACTGAATTTTCTCGTTTAGAAGTTTTTACACGAGTGAATAAACACTACAATATGAGCAAATTCATTAGCCGCTTAAAACCAACTTCACCACCAAAAAATCCAACCGAAAGATACTTCAATACCGACGGTGATGAAGACGACAACGATAACTAAGAGATTCGACAAAAAACTTCTTTCTCTATCTAGAAAGTTTTCTCAGTTTACAAAACCTCAAGTCTTTCGAGGTGAGTCTCAATCCCTAGTTTTTCAGATTTGGTCTACAGGAATGGCGTTTTTTTAGGATTGAATTCAATTTGCGGAAACGTGTTTTATCAACCCGAATTTTAGATCTAGTCATGTTCGGATTAGTTTTTACAGATTTCAACGATTAACAAATACAGAAACAATTTCAGGGTACCTGTAGCGTTGAACTCGATGATCGGATGTGAGGCTTGATGGTACAAGCCCTCTACGCGTATTCACCCCGAGATCGGGATTGCTTTGATGCGGGATTCGGAAGAACGAAAACTGTTTTTCGTTCTTCGGGTTTTTTCTTTTCTGGCGGCTAGGGTTTTGGTCTTTAGAATAGTATGTTTTCGAAACCTCGTAATGCGTTTATTTATAATTATTAACTCTTTAATGATTACGACTTAACCCCGTAACTATTGAAATATTACATAATTGTCAAAATACTTTCAATCTCTCACTTGCCTTTACGTAATATCTCAAATAGTCGAAATACATGTATCTCCATACACATATTTGCCTATACATCTTATGTACTAACCCAAAAGAAATCAAATACAATTATATTCTTCGGTACTAGCGGATGAATATAACTGTATCCCACACTGATTGTCTAACAATCATAAGCAGATACCGAGACACTCGTAGGCGTGTGACCTCAACACTCCTCAACGACCAGATAGTGTGAAGTAACATCCTTACTCTGTAGAACCATGGTAGAAGGATAATATTATTATTTCCCTCCGTCTTTACAGCTCCGGATAATCCTAGGACATGGTCTGACTGTCAAGTCCTAATAGATTATCAACTATGTTTCATGCCTAACATAACTGACTGGTGAATGATCGCAAGAAACTCCTTTCTTCTCTCATTCAAATGCCCTGGCCAAGGTCTTTTCAGTCATTATGTTGCTGACAACATAGAGCTCAAACTCTTTACCTAGAGTTGACGGATTCCATCTTGATCAATCACTAACTGCACAAGCATCTAATCATTCCCAATATCCTTTCAACTTACATCCCAAGGCATAAGGTGTCCAGTATCAAAGAATGGTAGATAACTTGTCAGTTACTATGTTGATCTCAGGTCTAAGGAAATTATAATATTCCAATCCTTCTAGAGAAATTCCTATTGACAGTTCAATGGTAATGTAACCATTAGGAATTCTCCCTTTGGGTCTGTTCAATGATCACATCTCTATGTGCATCATCCATACATGTGATTTAGTAAAAGAGATCTACTAATTTCTATCAAATAGAAACCATCACATCCATGTTGATCTATCCGGATTACTAACGTCCAATTAGTTATCCTATGATCAAGAACGATTTAGATTAAGTTTTTACCAAAACTTGACTCTCTTTATCATGATCTCTATCATGATGACAAGTTTCTAAACTTAATCATGGACTCTATCATACTAGCTATGAAAACATATACACATATATATTTACAAATATCATCAAATATGATAAAATAATGCCATTTCATTTATTTATAAGTGTTCAAAATACAAGACATAAAATAGCTCTTAAATAGTTACAACAGTTGTACTATTCCTAGAACTAATTCCAGCATGCCATGTCTTTCAATCCAATCTTCAACTTGTGTTTGTCAAACTCATTTGAACCAAGCGCCTTTGTGAGCGGATCTGCTGCATTCTCTTTTCCTTCTACTTTCTGGATTTGAACGTCCCCACGCTCAATGATTTCCCTTATCAGATGGTATTTCCGCAGAATATGCTTTGATCTTTTATGAGATCTTGGTTCCTTCGCCTGGGCTATTGCCCCGGTATTATCACATAATAAAGGAACTGGTTCCTTTATCAAAGGCACCACACCAAGTTCAGTTATGAACTTTCTCATCCAGACCTCTTCCTTAGCAGCTTCGCAAGCCGCTATGTATTACGCTTCAGTAACCGAATCAGCTACAGTAGCTTGTTTTGAACTTTTCCAACACACTGCACCCCCATTGAGATAAAAGACATACCCTGATATCGATCTACTATCGTCCTTATCAGACATAAAGCTGGCATCCGTGAACCCTTCTAACTCCAAGTTAGAATCTCCATAAACGAGGAATTGGTCTCTAGTCCTTCTCAAGTACTTGAGAATGGTTTTCACCAATTTCCAATGTTCCTCACCGGGATCTGCCTGATACCGACTCGCTACACTTAGCGCGAAGGCTACATCAGGCCTCGTACATGTCATGGAATACATGATGGCTCCCACTGCGCTAGCATATGGGATCCTACTCATGCATTCTCTCTCTTCTTGTGTCTGAAGACAATCCTCTTTGGAGAGAGTAATTCCAGTGCCTATCGGTAGAAAGCCTCTCTTGGAATGTTCCATGTGATACCTCTTCAGTACTGGGACACGATAGTCCAAGCAACCTCCTTGATCTATCTCTATAGATCTTTATTCCCAGAATATAGGTTGCTTCTCCCAGATCTTTCATGGAGAACTGTTCGGATAACCAGAATTTCGTCTCTTGCAACGCCGGAATTTCATTCCCTATAAGCAATATGTCATCCACATAAAGCACAAGGAAGGCAACCGCGCTCCCACTAAACTTTTTGTACACACAAGGCTCTTCTTCGCATCTAACAAAGTTGAACTCTTCAACTGCCTCGTTAAAGCGAATGTTCCAGGTTCGAGAAGCTTGCTTGAGTCCATAAATGGACCTCTGAAGCTTGCATACCATATGACATTGGGTTGGCGACGTGAAACCCTCAGGTTGAGTCATGAAGACTTCTTCCTGGAGCTCTCCGTTAAAGAAAGTTGTTTTCACGTCCATCTGCCAAATCTCATAGTCATGGAATGCCACTATCGCAAGCAGAATCCGAATAGATTTGAGCATTGCCACACGGGGAGAACGTTTCTTCATAGTCAATCCCTTCTCGTTGACTATATCCCTTGCAACTAGACTAGCTTTATAGGTCTTTACCTGCCCGTCCGCTCCAATCTTCCTCTTGTAAACCCATTTACAACCTATTGGTCTGGAAACGTGTGAAGAATCAACCAAAGTCCATACTTTGTTGATCTTCATAGATTCCATCTCGGATTTAATGGCTTTCCACCATTTCTCAGAATCAGGGCCTTGTATAGCCTCTTGGAAAGTCAAAGGGTCGTTATCTCTATGACCGACTACATCCTCTTGCACCATCAGATTAAGTCTGTTAGGTGCACGTCGAGAACGTGTTGACCTTCTCAAGGAAGCCTGTGTAGCAGGTTCAACCTGCGCTGGGATATCTTGTTGGGCTTGTTCCTGAACAGGTTCCTGAACAGGTTCCTGAACTTGTTCCTGAACGGGCACTGTCACTTCAACATTTGAAGATGAAGCGCCGGAGCCTAACACTATATCACTCAGCCAAGAACGCTCATTTGACATCTCATGTCCATGAGCTTGTGTTGGCTCATCGGGTTCTTGAATCTCGTCAAGAACTACTTCCCCACCATGAATTCCTTCATCAAGGAATTCCCTTTCAAGAAAGGTTGCCGTTCTGGCCACAAACACTTTGTGTTCAGACGGGTGGTAGAAATAATATCCCATAGTTTCCTTGGGATAACCTATGAACCTACATCTGTCAGACCTAGCATTAAGCTTGTCTGGCTGAAGTCTCTTAACGAAGGCCGGACACCCCCAAACCTTGATGTGCCTTAGGTTTGGCTTACGTCCTTTCCATATCTCATATGGTGTCTTCGAGACTGCTTTGGTGGGAACTTTGTTTAGCAGATAGGCAGCTGTTTCTAAAGCATAGCCCCATAAGTTCATTAGAAGATCAGTGAACCCCATCATGGATCTCACCATATCTAATAAAGTTCGATTTCTCCGTTCAGATACACCATTATGTTGTGGTGTTCCAGGAGAAGTCCACTGAGACAAAATCCCATTTTGCCTCAGATAATCGACAAATTCACGACTAAGATATTCACCGCCCCGGTCAGATCTCAACACCTTGATACTCTTTCCGGTTTGTTTCTCCACTTCACTACGGAATCTCTTGAACATTTCAAAAGATTCGGATTTGTGTTTCATCAAGAACACAAATCCATATCTCGACATATCATCAGTGAATGTGATGAAGTACGAATATCCACCCCTGGCTTGAACTCTCATAGGTCCACATATATCAGTATGTATCAGTCCTAGGAGTTCTGTAGCTCTCTCTCCAGTTCCACTAAACGGAGATTTAGTCATCTTACGAGTGAGACAGGACTCACAAGTTGCATAAGATTCATAATCAAACTGGCCTAAAAGACCATCTTTATGCAACCTGTTTATCCTTTTCTCACCGACATGACAGAGTCTACAATGCCAAAGATACGTCTGTCTTTGACGATCATCTACTTTTCTCTTAAGGCCCGAAATATGCATGTTAATTTGTTCTACATTAACATCAGGTAAGATATACAACCCTTGTTGCAAATAACCATTCACACAAAATTCATCACCATGATAAATAGAGCAAATGTTATTACTAAAAACTGTTCGAAATCCACGTCTATCAATCAAGCATAGAAATAGAAATTATGAAACAAACTTAGGAACATAATAACAGTCGTCTAACAACAAGGTCTTGCCCGTAGGCATTACAAGGGAAATTGATCCTACGGCTAGAGCAGCAACACTTGCGCCATTTCCAACCTTCAGACTGAACTCTCCCTTCCTGAACCTCCTACTGATCCTCAGCCCCTGCAACATATTGCAGATGTTAAAACTGTTACCGGTATCCAATACCCATCTAGACGAATCAATAGTAGTTAAGGAAATCATGAAAACATTTTCCATGAGAATCTTACCTGGCTTCTTGCCGTTCAGAGACTGCAGGTATTCTTTGCAGTTCCTCTTCCAATGCCCCGTCTTCTTACAGAAGAAGCACTCAGCATCAGCTTAGTCAGATTTGCCCCTTTTGGCCTTGGGTATGGTCACACCACCCTTGGGCCCAAGGAGCTTCTTCTTGGGCTTTTTGTTGCCCTTGCCCTTCTTGGAAGAAGAGCCGACCATCATCACTGCACTATGTCCCTTAGACGTCTCAGACACTGACTGACTCTCATAGTCAATCAGTTGGTTCAGCATCTCATGCAGATCCATGTCCATCTTGTTCATGTTAAAATTAACAATGAACGGAGAGAACGTCTCAGGCAATGACTGCAAGATCAGATCTTGAGATAACTCTTTGCCTAGTGTGCACCCCAATAAGACTGATCATCTTACGAACATGGGGCCCCACCGGAGAGTTAACAGACAATCTTGACTTGAATAGTGCCTTCGACAACTGATATCTTGCCGTTCGGCTCTGCGCACCATACATCTTCTTAAGATGCTCAATGATAGCAGCAGGCTCCATATCCTCATGCTCGCGCTGGAGTTCTGAACTCATTGAGGCTAGGATGATACACTTGGCAGTGTCAAGGCGATCCCTTTGCTCTGCCCAAGCAATCAACCCATCCACACGAATCGAGTATCTTCTCTTGCTTGAGGACGATCTCAAGGTTGCGGTACCAATCATCGAAATTTTCCCCAACAAGCTTGTGGACATCGAGAATAGCACGGGGAAAGTGAAGACATTTTCGGGAAATCTGTAAGGAAAAATTGCAGCATATATTAGAACACTTATTTAATCAAATAGATATGGACTTTCATCTAAATGAGTATTTTACTGATTAATACTACAATAGTATTCCTAAATGATTTTTTACTGACTAATACTACAATAGTATTCAGAAATCGTATTTCTTTCAGTAATATTTCCTGAACTAATCATGCATAAGCCACCTGGTAGTCAGGTCGTTTCTTAAGCATATTAAACAGGTTGGTTTTAATATATCTCTATATCACATAGTCACCTGGTAGTCAGATTGTTCCTATTGATATAGTTGAGTTCATCCTTCAGCTCATGGTTAGATATCAACTAAGTTTATTTCCCCCGGGTAGTCCAGGCGCTTACAAAAACTAATTGATCCCTCCCACTAGACATCTGATGTCGTAGATGTATGAATCGAATTATTGAACTACATGCCTCCTGGTAGTCAGGCCGTACCATGTAAACAAGAACCTATTCAAAACATCTACGATGAAGGAAAAGCCTAACGATAAACAATTTATCGTTTTAGAACTCAATTATTGATTAAAATTCTTAATTTTAATATCATTCTATATCAGATAGTCACCTGGTAATCAGGTCGTTCCTATCGATATAG
>CM071874.1:28697596-28716281 GCA_036759665.1 Gynandropsis gynandra
GGGACGACCCGGGGAGCCCCTCGGCGGCGATCCGGTCACGCACAGAGAGGACGAGCACCGTCTAGGGTTCCTCAGCCCCTCGCGCCGCCGCATCGCGTGTCGCCCGACTGGGTCCGTCGACGCTCGCGTGAAGACACTCGCGCAGAGTCGCCTCTACCGCGAATCATCCTTCTCGCACAGTGTCGCCTTTGCTCGGCGCCTCACCGGACAATTCGCATCCGTCGCCTTGCGGTCCGTCGCCCTTGGACGTCCAACTGGTCGCGTCCCGCCTGGTCACGTCCTGCATGCATCTGTTTCGCCTAGCCGCGTTCGAGAGGACGCTCGTGCGGCCGGCTAGGGTTCGGCCGTCGCCTGGCTCCACTTTCACGCGAAGGCGTGAATTTTTGGTGCGTGCGCGATTTTCACATTCTTTTCGATCCAATTTTCATAAAACTTTTGAAAAAAAACTAATCCTAAACATGCAGCCAGACGCTCTGATACCACTGTAGGATTGAATTCAATTTGCGGAAACGTGTTTTATCAACCCGAATTTTAGATCTAGTCATGTTCGGATTAGTTTTTACAGATTTCAGCGATGAACAAATACAGAAACAATTTCAGGGTACCTGTAGCGTTGAACTCGATGATCGGATGTGAGGCTTGATGGTACAAGCCCTCTACGCGTATCCACGCCGAGATCGGGATTGCTTTGATGCGGGATTCGGAAGAACGAAAACTGTTTTTCGTTCTTCGGGTTTTTTTCTTTTCTAGCGGCTAGGGTTTTGGTCTTTAGATAGTATGTTTTCGAAACCTCGTAATGCGTTTATTTATAATTATTAACTCTTTAATAATTACGACTTAATCCCATAACTATTGAAATATTACATAATTGGCAAAATACTTTCAGTTTTAGGCATTGGGGTGTTAAATCTAGGAAAAACCGATTCGATTTAGTTCTAAATTTGCATAACTTTTAGTCTCGTTGTGTAGTGCTCGGCCAAAAATTTCGAAATAAAACGCTCAGGTTGTTAGGGTTCGCCAGTTCGCTCAATCTATTTCGCTTGAGTCGAGCGTTTTCACTGTTCATCCATAAATTTTGCATTTTTCTAGACATTCTATGTTCTACTACGTAGTCTTTGATGCACATTATTTTTCAATATGAATTTACATAATTTTAGCGCGTGAAATTTGCTGCAAATGTTGAAACAATCAAGACTAGAAGCGTCTTCATCTAAGGCACGACCTACACAAAAACAACTTCCTCCGCCTTTGAGGTATGGTGTCGTACAGAAAGACGATCATAGCTCTGTGAAGAATCATATAATCATATAAAAAACCGGAATCTTTGAGATTTAGAAAGATACTAAAGGACACAAATAAATATACAAAAGGTTTAGCAATAAGGAGTTCAGCCATCCAAGTTCCCACACCACTTCACCATAAGGAATTTGGGAATTCAAGACCATATGGGGCAATTAATAGAACAACTTGGATGGAGGTATCTAGTGAACATCGAGCTAAAGACATGTGAGTGTGTTTCATTGGAGATCCTCTCCTCGTTCCAAAGCAACTTTCCATAGGATAGAAGCATAGACAGAGCATTCTTGGACTTTCATCTCTAGAACCGAGAATACCACATTAGCAGCATGGAAGACTTCGAACGGATTTTTGAGATGAAAAAACTGAACCGATCTTGTCTCTATACACGTTGGACTATAACACATATATAGAGACGATGATAGGGGAATATGATACGTCGAATGGCCATCTCTTATAGCCAAACACATTCAAAAACTTGTCATCGAGAAGGAGCCTCGTGATGCACCAATCTGTATTGGAGGTATCATTTCTCTCATAGCATAATGTCTTGATATTAAATTTAGACTTTGCAGTGAAAATATAGTGGAGGGATCATACAAAGTGGAGGGATCATACCATGAACTGAACTAATAGAAATTGATATGGAATACAATAAATCTACATATAGCACTAACATGTGGATATAAACAATTCACTATTACTGGTGATGCCGATGTTTTTTTATCATATTGTTCTTTATCTTGTAAGGTCATTGATCTCAGATTAGTCTAATACAAAGGACAGTGTAATGACTAAGTCTAGGGGAGTCATGATTGATATCATAACTAATAATTAGTATCATTTAGTATGCAAATAGGATCATATAGGTGCATTTGTTTTAGTTTTTGCTAGACTTTTGTAGAACCCGATAGGCATGATCACACATACACTTAGCAATAAGAAAATCGAGCCGTGATGAAGTTAGAAAAATAGAGAAATATAGCTATGCCCACAAACTACATACACTAACTTACTATTAACTAAGTGTTTTCGAACAAACTTTTGAACTTAGTTGACTTGGAGAATTCAAGATAGGATTGAGTTTATTGTTTCGTTTGGTAGATTAACATTTAGTCCTCTTAGGATCATCCTACAATCCTAGTTCCCAAGCGTAGATATTTTCATAAGAACCGTTCCCATTCCTTGGAGTATCAGACCCATTTTCATCTTGTTCACCACTCTTACATATCCTTTCATTTCACTCAAAAAAGAGCTAGGCATCTCGCCTGAGGGTGGCGACAATATTTACGAGTGAATGTGAGTCCTAATAACATGTCTTTTTGTCTTCTCATATCACCATGATATCTTATATGCAGAAAGAAAAGAAAAGAGATAGGAAAGGCAAAAAAGTCCAAAATTCTTTCATCACACATACACATGCACACTCTCTCTCACACACACACACATATATATATATATATATATATATATAAATGAATAAAATAACGGAAATAAAAAAGGTCAAGTCTTGGAAAGAAGAAAACTTTGAAAGAAAAAACTCGTTATAAACCTTAAACAAGCCTTAACTCAACTTTTGAACCGAAATACTCCTAAAAAACGATAAATAGATTCAAGAAACATGGTTGGTAGGATTTTTGTTCGTATCATATAGGTTTCTAGTGTTCATTAAAATTCCATTACCGAGAATCTTTTTCTAATTAGAAAACTATATACGAAGCAATTTTTATTTCATTCTAGACCAATATAGTTTGTGGGAGCGTCAAAATTCTCAAAAAACCTCTCTGATCTTGGTTAACTTGTAATCCATTCCTGGCAGTATTCATAGAATATGTTTGCTCGAGGACGAGAAACAATTCAAGTCTTGGGGAGTTTGATCATAGCATTTTTACTCTTTATTAAATTGCACATTTCCACCAAATTTTACATAGTTTTGATCTATTTTAGTTTGTTTTTATGTTTCGTTTAATTAAATTGTAGGCTATAAGAACCAAGGAATATATTAACGATAAAACAAAGTATGTTACAACACGAAAAGAGCATCATGGGATAAGATAGAGAAAACGCTCGACCCGAACTATCAATCGCTGCTCGGTCGAGCAAAATGAGAAATGATATGCAACAAAGTTCCAGAGAGAATGCCTCACCTAAGCATTTTATCGCTCGGTCAAGTAAAAGGTATGAGCTAGATAAAGTTGGTTTCGGAAGGCTCTGAACTTCAAGACGCAAGCGAAAATAACAACCTCTAGGTCTGAATAGAAGAACGCTTAACTGAGCAATTTACCGAAAGCATTAAGAAATTCAAAATTTTCATTTTTAAAGCAATGAAAAAGATCATAAAAGGTTTGGGGATGAGCTACTGACGGGGACAAAATAATGCAATAATAACAAAATTGTTTGATCGAACTACCAAAAAAAAACTTTTGACATATGTAAAGAGGATGAAAATGAAAGAAGATCGAAACTACCGGATAGAATAGCAACGGAGATGGGAAGAAGGTGAGGCTATGGTGGGGAATGATCGAGATAGATCAAACTGAGCCTTCTCAACCTTCCTTCTCCTTTATTTCTTTTCACAGTTTGATCTCGGTATGTAGAATCATCTAGTAGATCCATGATTTAGGATAGAAGTATTTTGTGTTCAGATTTATGACGCTTAATAATCGGTTTCACTATTATTTTGATTTATTTCCTAATGCATATTCTAATTCTTTCAATTATTTTATGGCAACTAGAGTTGAATGTAGAATGGTTTAGCTACATAGAGACGGTGGGTTATAATAGATCTTATAAATTAAGCTAGATATGATTGATCAGTCTAGTAATTGGGATATAAAGTTGTACTGCATTTGATGTGTAGGTCTTAGAAATCGGTGATATAGACATTGAATAGAACTCTACACTTCTAGAACATGTAGGTTTACTAATATATCTAAAAATAGGTTATTAGTCTCGTGACACGAGTAAGCTATAAACTACAACAAGGATAAGGACATTTCTCTCGATTGAGCACGAAGTTAGCTTGCAAGCATTTGTCTAACACTTGACAAAACAAAATTAGTTAAACACACATCAAAGGAGTTCCCATGGAGTGAAAAGTCATCCATAAATACCTCCATAATGTCCGAGAAGATTGACATCATGCACCGCTGAATGGTTGTGGGTGTATTAAAGAGGCCAAATGGCATCCGATGATAGGTAAAAGTGCCATAAGGACATGTGAATAGCATCTTCTCTTGGCCGTACAAAATTATGGAGATTAGTAAGAATCCCAAATAGCCGCCTAGAAAAAAATTGAGAATAAGACGTTAATACACACTACAAAAAAATCACGATTTAGGGACTGAAGAATCCGTCCCTTATCCAGTTTAGGGACGGATTAGAGACGGCCAGTGGTAATCCGCAAACGCGCATCGTCAAACGTTATCCGTCCCCAATCCGTCCGCAATTAAGGACGGAAAATTCAGTCCGCAAACGGTCCGCATTTAAGGACGAAAATTGCAGTCCGCAGACGATCCATAAAAAAAGACCAAAAGAGGACTCGGAATTAGGGGACAGACAACGGGGCGTCCCCAAATTTTAGGGACGAACAGCGTGGATTCCCCAAAATTTAGGGACAGATGGCGGGTCGTCCCTAAAACTTGGGGACATACCATTTTCCGTCCCTAAACTTTGGGAACGGATGGTAAGCCGTCCCTAAAATTTGGGGACGACCAGCCATCCGTCCCCAAATTTTAGGGACGGAACATGGTCCATCCCAAATTTTTTTAAAATAAAAAAATAAAATTGAAATAAAGTTTGATTAGACTAAATTATAAAAATTAGTACATAACAATAATTAAAAAGAATACATATAACTAACATTTTTAATAGTAATCCGTTGGAGGTACTTCCAAATCGTCGTGATCGGAATCATTATTCTGAAATGCATCCCATTAGGCATTTGCGATTTCATCATGCGCATAAACTTTTCCATTCGCCTTTCTGATCGTTCAGGTCGCTTGCTTGATCATTCAGCCTCCTTTAGTGCTTGTTCAACACGCTTTTCGGATTCTTGTTGTGCCTCAAACACTTTTGATAACGTATGTCGGAACTCGTACTCTGATACTTTTTCTTTACCCTTGGAGGAAGTTGAATGTTTTGAGGCCATTCCTCCAAGTCCGAAAATACGACCTTTGTATGGCGTAACTTGCTATAAAACAAATATCGAGAGTTAATGACATTTATAAATAGTAAAATTATATCATATTGAAATGTCATTAATTTACCTCGAGATACGACTCGTTGTACTCTTCCTGACTAAGGGTAGTTTGTGTTTCGTCTTCTTTTGGGGGAATTTACGATACTCGTTCCGCTGCCATGTTTTCAATTTCATCGTGAAGACTTTTCATCTTGGGATCCACCCACAAACCATCTGACTTCTTAACGTGCGTACGTTCCAACAATTCTAGGTACGATGGTTCGGATCCCTTCTCTTTCGCCTTAGATGGATCGGGATGCGATATCCGTAAACGTCTAACATGATCCGTAAACGGCTAACATGAATATCTGTAAACATTTAACAAATAATTAAGAAATAGAAACAATCCGTAAACATTTAACAAATCATTAAGACGCTAACGTCTTACATGAATATCCGTAAACTCTCAACACCGAATAAAGAATGCATTAAGAAATAGAAACAGTTGAATATCCGTCAACGTTTTAACATGATTCATCATCTTTAGAGTCACACAATTGTTCCGTCGACTCTTGTGTTTCTGTATCTGATTCAAATTTGTCTTCTTCTTTTTCTTCTATATCTTCATAAAGATCACCTTCATTTCTTTCGATTTCTTCCATTTCACCGTGCGTAAGTTCTTCAACACGTACCTCATCAATAGCAATAATCTCGTTCATTTGTTGTTGCATTGGCAATTGTTGTTGTTCTTTGTTGTCGATAAATTTGCCTCTCGAAAGTATCTTCATTGCGACACGCCAACCTGAAGATCTTCTAATATGCGGATAGGAAACGTAACAAACTTGACCGGCTTGGGACGCAAGAATAAAAAGCTCGTATTTTGCATATCTTCGTGTAGAGTTAACTTCTACAACGCCTAGTTTGTTTACTCTTGTTCCGCGACCGATTAATTGATCGAACCAATCACAACATCACTTTTAAACCGACATAACCTACAAAAATATCAAAATATGAGTCAATATAATCCAAAATGACATACGTTGTAAGGATAACATTGTTTTAAATTTTTTTTTCCATACCTGGATATTCCAATTGCAAAATTTCCTTTAAAATCCCATAAAAATCTAGTTCATCGATCGATGCACAATAGCTTTCACCTTTCACACATATACCATAATTCATCGTCGACTTCAATTTCCCATGTTCGTAAGTGTGAAAATTATAACCACGTGTAAAATACATAGGCCAACTCATAACTTTCACAATCGGTCCTTTGACAAGATCTCGTAGCCACAACGGGTGATTTCCCATCTCAACCTGCAGTACATGTACAAACTTAGACTCATCGCCGGAATATTATAAAAGTTATTTATGTAAAATTTCATTACTTACATATTTTCTGATCCATGTGGAGAAATCTTTTTCTTAAAATTCTTGGAGTTGAGAATCATCAATGTTCGTATATGTATTCTTCAATATATCATCAAATATCATGTATAAAAAGAAACAAAATTCTATAAATATTACAAAAAATACACAAAATTGCCATTGTGATAACCATAGTTAATTATCGTATTTTACCTTCCACTGTTAGACGCATAGCCATCGGGAAATTTCACATCTTCTTTCAACCATTTCAACAATTTATATTTCTTATCATTTGACAATCTGAATATCGGGACTGACGCTTTACCGTCATCACTTATATGTAACTCCTTTCATGAGCAATACTCTTCTAGATCCTTGTGTGATTTAATATTGTCTTTCGTCTTCCCTGTGACATTCAGTATTGTATTGATGATGTTATCCAAAAAATTCTTCTCTATGTGCATGACATCAAGATTATGTCGAGATTATTCCAATACGGAAAATACCAAAATATGCTCTTCTTGTACCAGTTATGAATAATTCCATAACCACCAATTCTTGGATGATTGTTCCATCCGCAATCTATACTCCTCGGAATACCCAAAGCAAGAAATCGTTCATATAAAATCTCTTCGCCAGTCAAAACTAGAGGAGGAGATTTCTGCACAACTACATTGGTTTTGAAATTTCTCTTGTTGCGCCGTAATGCATCATCAACAGGAAGAAAACGACGATGACAATAAAACCAATTCGTCTTTCTTCCATGTTTCAACTGAAAAGCATATGTTTCCTCCATGCAATATGGACAAGCCAATCGACCATGCATTGTCCATCCAGATAACATACTATAAGCTGAAAATTCACTTATTGTCCACATGAGAGCACCTTGTAACATAAACTTTTGTCGCCTCGAGACATCGTACGCTTGAACTCCATTCCATAATTCTTTCAATTCTTCAATAAGTGGTTGAAGAAATATATCCAATCTTCTTTTCGAATGATTAGGCCTGGGAATCATTATTGTTAAGAACAAAAATTCCATTTTCATGCACATATCCGGTGGTAAGTTGTAAGGTGTCACTATAACTGGCCACAATGAATAATGCTTCCCAGACATCCCAAATGGATTAAAACCATCGGTACAAAGTCCTAAATAAATATTTCGACTCTCAGCCGCAAAATCAGGATATACCTTGTTAAAGTGTTTCGACGCCTCACCATCTGAGGGATGACACATCTCTCCTTCACGACTTGAATGCTCAGCATGCCATCTCATGTCGCTTGCGGTCTCCACAGATTATACAATCTATTTAATCTGTCTTTAATTGGTAAATACCACATACGACGATATGGAACCGATTTTCCATTCTTTGTTAAATAAAACCGATCTTTTCCATAAAATCGACAAATAATCAAATCCGATGTCTCTCTCCAAAAAATCATGCAATTGTCTTGACAAACATCAATCTTTTTATTTGGCAATAAACCCAAAGATCGCATCAAATTCTTTGTCTCATAATAGGAGTCTACTGCATTATTATCCTCTGGCAAATAATCTCTTACTAATTGTAATATCGAATCCATGCAATTCTCAGACAAATTATTTTCAGCCTTCAAATTCATCAAACGTGCAGACAGAGATAACTGTGATAAACCAATTCTACAACCATCATAAAGTGGATTCCTAGCACTTTCTAGCATTTCAAAAAAATTTTTTGCTTCTTCATTCGGATCTTCTTCAATATTTTCGTTTGTCACAGGATATATCTTGCACCATTTCCACATAAGGGTTCATTTCTACATCTTGAGAAGACTCGAACACTTCATGATGTATAATGCCCCTACTAAAGTTTTCCACAACATTACTAGATCGTGGTGCAAAATTTTCTCCATGACATAACCACATGAAATAATTCGGAGTAAAACCTCTTAAATAAAGATCAATCCAAACATTTCTCTCATTAACAAATTTTTCATTTTTGCATTTGACGCATGGACAAACCAACGTACCCGTTTCTTTGTAAACTCGTTGATTTGTCGCCATTGTTATAAACTGTGTGACACCTTCTATAAACTCCTTCGATACACCTTGAGATTCTGGATCAATTCTTCTGTACATCCATTGTCTAGAAACGAAAATGTTTGATCTTGATGAAGATGCCATTAGAATCGCAAACACTATAGAAGATATGCGGTGAAAGATATGAGAGTTGCTTATGAAAAACGGATCACTGGTTGAGGGGTTAAATAGATTATTTATAGACGAATTGAGGATGGATTACGGACTAAGAAAATAGTTTGCTGAAAATTTGTCCCGATTCCGTCCCTAAATTGGTTTTTAAAAGTCCCTGATTAGGGACGGCCTCCGCATCATCCCTAAAATTAGGGACGGAAGGAGACGCCATCCCTAAATTTGGGGACGGATGTACCGCCGTCCCTAAATTTGAGGGTGGACGATGCCGCCGTCCTTAAATTTTGGGATAGAAGGGGACGCTGTCCCCAATTTGCGGACACCCATGCTTTACCGTCTCAAATCAGGGATGCCATACTCATCCGTCTCTAATCCGTCCGTATTTGCGGACCAATTAGGGACAGTTCTTTGGTACGCAAAATTCCGGACGGATTCGGGATGAATTTCATTCCGTCCCTAATCTGTGTATAATCCGTCTCCAAATTTAGGGACAGAAATCGCAGTCCCCAAATTCCGTCCCAAATCTTGAATTTTCTAGTAGTGACATTAGATCAATTAAAGGTAGCAGAAAATTATTGTTCCTAGTTTTCAAATTCAGTTTCTGCTAGTCTATACACAAACTCAAACCTTTCAATGTCCTCATTGATATTAATTCATTTTTTTTCATTAGGGATTATCATGGTCCCTCCCTACTTAGGTCTGACTTGTATAGGGTTAACCCATGAACTATCGAATATGAGGTATATAAATATCTACTTCTAATAATTTGAAAAGTTCCTTCTTAACTACTTTATTCATGGTTGAATTTAGCCTATGTTGATAGTATATAGATCACTTTGAGTCATTCTCTTGATATTTTCTAAGCGCTTTCACTAGTCTATCTACCTTGACTCGATATTTCCTCTAGTGTATACCCTAATGCTTTCCGATATTCCCTAAGGTTTTCACTAAGACATCTACCTTGACTTAAGACCTAGAAAATCATACTTCAACCATTGTGGGCTTTTGTCGATGTTCCAATCTTGTTGTGTGTTTTCTCTTCCTGTGGAGGTGCCTTCGATGTGGTAATGACCTGCATATCATGGTCATGCATTGCATTGAAAGGTACAAATCCTCCAATAGCTAAAATTGCTTGAGTATGGTATTAGAGGATTTTCTCACCTAGAGCAGTTGGATTACTTGGCCTAGCTAACAACAAAATCAACCACTCAATTAGGGCGAGGGTCTAGAGCAACCGAGCATGCTGAGTTTTGAGCTTCCAGTGAATTTCCTCGACCAGAACAAAAATTGTTCACGGTCGAATGATTTTCTTGATGACTTACTCCTTTAAGATCTTGCAACAATTTAGGATGTATGCATTCACTTCAGTATGTTTCACATATATTCCCCCATTTAAAGGGAAGATGGCCATCTACAAAGGGTCCACGTCCTTTAACTCTCTAATAATGTCGGCCAAGAGAGCTTCTAAATTATCAATGAAACATATGCAATCAACCATTGATTGTTGGTTAAAATCTATCTACCAATTTCAATGCCATTCTCATTGGTTTAAGCTTGCCGATGTTGAGCTTATTGTAGACCAACATGAGGCTGAAATATTCCCTTTGACGGTATCTGTAACCAAATAGAGATTGTCTTGATGTGCTTCGAGATCTATAGATGATGTCAAATTCATATATTCTTCATTGCAGCTATTTAAAATTTGAGCTCAACTAGTTTAGCAAAGAGGATTAAACCTCAATTGTTGTATTTCTCGATGGAACTTTCCTTATGCACTTAATTGGAGCATTCTTCTCACTAGTCACTGATTTGTTCTTCTAGTTGAATGAAATGGAGATCGTACATTAAGTCTGATGCATGTCCACTTGGAGTCTGATGCCAATCCATCTTGTGATGTGCTCACACACCTTAATAGCCTTTGGAACTTTCATATGCCTAGTAAAGTGTCTTATCATCTTCTAGAGCGCAGGTGTTGATCTTGTTCTTCATAGCTTGAGTCTTGTGTGGTGAGAAGAACTTCAGCATAAAATATTCCTTACGTTGATTCCATCTATGGATAGAGGGTGATGCCAATATGTACAACCATTCTTACGCCTGATCCTCATGAAACAACAAAAATGCTAATATTATGATATTCTCGTGAGTCCTCAGACTTGCTTGAATGAACTAGACATCATCTTAAACTTCGTTAAATGAAAACTAAAATCCTCATTTAGTCTCCCTTTGAACATAAATTTATTTAGTATTTGCAGAAACCATGGCATAAATTCCAACTGGTTTTGATCAATGTTCGGTCATCGAATAAAGCACAAGAGTTTTGTGTGCTTAGGATCGATATATACACTATAGTTTCGTCCTATGAAATCAAGTTTTCGACATTTTCACCCATGGAAATTTTCTTATTTGCTCTCGAAAGCTTTCTCTAAAATAGGCTTCGTACCTGCAAAGAAAATAAAGAAAACAAAATGAGAACAAATGATAATATCAGACTAAAATTTTAAAATAATAATTCATTAGATTTTTCTAGTATATAACTTATTGTCGTCTTCATCTAAATATCCATATACCAAATCAGCTGCTAGTAAATCTACATACTCTCAAATTGCAGATTCCTATCCAAGATTTAAGTCATTTCCATATGTGACTTGCACATCGAATGTAGTATAGCTCGATATCCTCATTCCTAATTCGACTAATCTATTTCTCGATATGAGCATTCATGCCCATATGATGCATATGATCCTATATAACTCAATGTCTCTGTCTGGATTATACTATGCACAAGCACTTCCAATAGCCATTCAAGAATCGAAAGAATGAGAATATGGATTAAACCATAAAACTCAAAGGACAATGGATCTAATCATTAGGTACGATAAATTTAAATACACAACACGTCTAGTCTAAGTCATGGATCAACTAGATTACTCTACATCTTGGGATTAAACTACAATAATAAATAAAGGAGAAGGAAGATTATGAACGATCGGTCGATCTCGGGATTTTTGCCATTGTGGCCTCGTCACTTCTACTCATCTTCGTTGATAGTTCAATCTGTTGATTTTGATTCTTTAGAGTTTTCTCCTTTTTAGAAAAATCTTCGTCGATAGTTTAATATTAGAAATATATTGTGATTCTAATTGGATTTCAAACAATACATATAGTAAGTCCTAAAGTGGGTATGTATTTGTGCTTGGAGGTGTCCACATATTTAGAAATTATCAAAACAAATAGTTTTGATGTGTTTAATATTGAAGTAGAATTTGTAACCTAACTTGGATAAAGGTGTTTTGAATTTGAATGACTCAAAACTTCTGAGGGAATTTCGTAGGGTAATAAACATGTGGCTACCATTTAATGTCATTGTGATTGTATGGGTTCTCTTACAATAGTTAAGAACATAATCGATAATGACAAATCGAGGCATATAAGACAACACCATAACATGATAGGAGACTTGCTAATAATGGAATGATATTAAATTACAACATAAAGTCTATGGAAAACATCACATATTTGTTTACTAAAGGACTTCGTAGAGTGAAGTTTTGAATATAGCGTGGAAATGGGCTTAAAGCCATGAGTCAATACTTGCTGGAAAACGAACCTAGAAACATTGGAGATCTTGTGGTATAGGTTCAATTGAGAATCTAATTAGGAAGAGTAATGATACATGAAACACTATGTTGTCTTTCTTATGCTAAAGCAAGTGTTTTTTCCTTGATAATTAAGGGATTAGTCTTTGAATTCTTAATAACGATTATTGCTTTGAAAAAGTAATTAAAACAGAATTTTGGTTGAGATTACCCATATGAGATTTGAAAATAGGTAAAATTCTCTAGTAATCTCATGAACAAATGGTGTGTTTGAGACAAAAATCAACACAATCAGATTTAAATGTATCAATTTGGTACGTACGATATTGGATTACTACATCTCTATGAAAACCCTAATACCAGCAGTTTCTCTTTATCTTTGAGTAAATTGAATTGATTTTTCTTTGTGTTTATTAGTTTCTTAGTGACTTTTCTGTTTTCTTTTCGAATACGAGGTTGAAGATGAAATCTATAGAAATCCTCGATACTTATTGATAATAAAAGAATCTTTGGATGCATGTTAAAATATTACTCTTAGGGGGAAGAAGAGAATGAAGATCATAGTTTTTATGGGTAAAAAGAGGAAGAATGAGGAGACGACTGGTATGTAATACATATGATGAACATATGTAATCGTATTGAAAGTTTAGTTATATATAAATGTATTTTTGGAGTTTGTACAACAAACTTATAAATTAATTCGATATACTCAATAGGTTTTTGTAATTTTTTAAATTATCAACTCAATTTTTTGTAAAAATATGTGAGGTATCATCATATTACATAAATATATTTATTTAATTTAATAAAAAATAAATAACATTAACAAAAACCCGCGTAAAACATGGATCTATATGTAGTATTATTAACATCTAAATACATCTAACTAATTTGTAGTAAGTTAAGGTATTTTGGTAAGTAAAGTCTATATAATTTAGATAATAAATTAAACAGGTATAAAATTTAAATGTAAAATTTTTAAATGTTATGCCGAAATTCATTAATTTTAAATATTGATGTACGAGTTCTTTTTTTATCAACAACTGTTTGGACGACTCAATTGGGTGGCTAACCACTGGAACTGATTTAACCTAACTGTAGGGTTGAATTCAATTTGCGGAAGCGTGTTTTTATCAATCCGAATTTTAGATCTAGTCATGTTCGAATTAGTTTTTACAGATTTCAACGACGAACAAATACAAAAACAATTTCAGGATACCGAGATCGGGATTGCTTTGATGCGGGATTCGGAAGAACGAAAACTGTTTTTCGTTATTCGGGTTTTTCTTTTACTGGCGGCTAGGGTTTACATCTTAGAATTGTATGTTTACGAAACCTCGTAATGCGTTTATTTATAATTATTAACTCTTTAATAGTTACGACTTAACCCCATAACTATTGAAATATTACATAATTGGCAAAATACTTTCAATCTCCCACTTGCCTTTACGTAATATCTCAAATGGTCGAAATACATGTATCTCCATACACATATTTGCCTGTATATCTTATGTACTAACCCAAAAGAAAAAAACAAATACAATTATATTCTTCGGTGCTAGCGGATGAATATAACTGTATCCCACACTGATTGTCTAACAATCATAAGCAGATACCGAGACACTCGTATGCGTGTGACCTCGTAGGTTCATCACTAAGCTGGTAGTCAATTAGTCTCACTAATTAACTAATCGAGGTTGGCGTCTAGCAACACTCCTCAACGACCAGATAGTGTGAAGTAACATCTTTACTCTGTAGAACCATGGTAGAAGGACAATATTTTTATTTCCTTCCGTCTTTTACAGCTCCGGATAATCCTAGGACATGGTCTAACTGTCATGTCCTAATAGATTATCAACTATGTTTCATGCCTAACATAACTGACTGGTGAATGATTGCAAGAAACTCTTTTCTTCTCTCATTCAAATGCCTTGGCCAAGGTCTTTTCAGTCATTATGTTGCTGACAACATAGAGCTCAAACTCTTTACCTAGAGTTGACGGATTCCATCTTGATCAATCACTAACTGCACAAGCATCTAATCATTCCCAATATCCTTTCAACTTATATCCCAAGACATAAGGTGTCCAGAATCAAAGAATGGTAGATAACTTGTCAGTTACCATGTTGATCTCAGGTCTAAGGAAATTATAATATTCCAATCCTTCCAGAGAAATTCTTATTGACAGTTCAATGGTAATGTAACCATTAGGAATTCTCCCTTTGAGTCAGTTCAATGATCACATCTCTGTGTGCATCATCCATGCATGTGATTTGGTAAAAGAGATCTACTAATTTCTATCAAATAGAAACCATCACATCCATGTTGATCTATCCGGATTACTAACGTCCAATTAGTTATCCTATGACCAAGAACGGTTTAGATTAAGTTTTACCAAAACTTGACTCTCTTTATCATGATCTCTATCATGATGACAAGTTTCTAAACTTAATCATGGACTCTATCATACTAGCTATGAAAACATATACACATATATATTTACAAATATCATCAAAATGATAAAATAATGCCATTTCATTTATTTATAAGTGTTCAAAATACAAGACATAAAATAGCTCTTAAATAGTTACAACAGTTGTACTATTCCTAGAACTAATTCCAGCATGCCATGTCTTTCAATCCAATCTTCAACTTGTGCTTGTCAAACTCATTTGAACTAAGCGCCTTTGTGAGCGGATCTGCTGCATTCTCTTTTCCTTCTACCTTCTGGATTTGAACGTCCCCACGCTCAACGATTTCCCTTATTAGATGGTACTTCCGCAGAACATGTTTTGATCTTTTATGAGATCTTGGTTCGTTCGCCTGGGCTATTGCCCCGGTATTATCACATAATAAAGGAACTGGTTCCTTTATCGAAGGGACCACACCAAGTTCCGCTATGAACTTTCTCATCCAGATCGCTTTCTTAGGAGCTTTGCAAGCCGCTATGTATTCCGCTTCAGTAACCGAATCAGCTACAGTAGCTTGTTTGGAACTTTTCCAACACACTGCACCCCCATTGAGACAAAAGACATACCCCGATGTCGATCTGCTATCGTCCTTATCAGACATAAAGCTGGCATCCGTGAACCCTTCTAACTCTAAGTTAGAATCTCCATAAACGAGGAATTGGTCTCTAGTCCTTCTCAAGTACTTGAGAATGGTTTTCACCAATGTCCAATGTTCCTCACCGGGATCTGCCTGATACCGACTCGCTACACTTAGCACGAAGGCTACATCAGGCCTCGTACATGTCATGGAATACATGATGGCTCCCACTGCGCTAGCATATGGGATCCTACTCATGCGTTCTCTCTGTTCTTGTGTCTGAGGACAATCCTCTTTGGAGAGAGTAATTCCAGTGCCTATCGGTAAACAACGTCTCTTCGAATTTTCCATGTTATACCTCTTCATGATGGTATCAATGTACTGGGACTGTGATAGTCCAAGCAACCTCCTTGATCTATCTCTATAGATCTTTATTCCCAGAATATAGGTTGCTTCTCCCAGATCTTTCATGGAGAATTGTTCGGATAACCAGAACTTTGTCTCTTGCAACGCCGGAATGTCATTCCCTATGAGCAATATGTCATCCACATAAAGCACAAGGAAGACAACCGCGCTCCCACTAAACTTCTTGTACACACAAGGCTCTTCTTCGCATCTAACAAAGTTGAACTCTTCAACTGCCTTGTTAAAGCGAATGTTCCAGGTTCGAGAAGCTTGCTTGAGTCCATAAATGGACCTATGAAGCTTGCATACCATATGACTTTGAGTTGGCGACGTGAAACCCTCAGGTTGAGTCATGAAGACTTCTTCCTGGAGCTCTCCGTTAAGGAAAGCTGTTTTCACGTCCATCTGCCAAATCTCATAGTCATGGAATGCCGCTATCGCAAGGAGAATCCGAATAGATTTGAGCATTGCCACAGGGGAGAACGTTTCTTCTAGTCAATCCCTTCTCGTTGACTATACCCCTTGGCAACTAGACGAGCTTTATAGGTCTCTACCTGCCCGTCCGCTCCAATCTTCCTTTTGTAAACCCATTTACAACCTATCGGTCTGGAAGCCTGTGAAGAATCAACCAAAGTCCATACTTTGTTGATCTTCATAGATTCCATCTCAGATTCCATGGCTTTCCACCATTTCTCAGAATCAGGGCCTTGTATAGCCTCTTGGAAAATCAACGGGTCATCATCTCTATGACCGACCACATCCTCTTGCACCATCAGATTAAGTCTGTCAGGTGCACGTCGAGAACGTGTTGACCTTCTCAAGGAAGCCTGTGTAGCAGGTTCAACCTGCGCTGGGATATCTTGTTGGGCTTGTTCCTGAACAGGTTCCTGAACTTGTTCCTGAACGGGCACTGTCACTTCAACATTTGAAGATGAAGCGCTGGAGCCTAACACTATATCACTCAGCCAAGAACGCTCATTTGACATCTCATGTCCATGAGCTTGTGTTGGCTCATCGGGTTCTTGAATCTCGTGAAGAACTACTTCCCCACCATGAATTCCTTCATCAAGGAATTCCCTTTCAAAAAGGTTGTCGTTCTAGCCACAAACACTTTGTGTTCAGACGGGTGGTAGAAATAATATCCCATAGTTTCCTTGGGATAACCTATGAACCTACATCTGTCAGACCTAGCATCAAGCTTGTCTGACTGTAATCTCTTAACGAAGGCCGGATACCCCCAAACCTTGATGTGCCTTAGGTTTGGCTTACGTCCTTTCCATATCTCATATGGTGTCTTCGAGACTGCTTTAGTGGGAACTTTGTTTAGCAGATAGGCAGCTGTTTCTAAAGCATAGCCCCATAAATTCATTGGAAGATCAGTGAACCCCATCATGGATCTCACCATATCTAATAAGGTTCGATTTCTCCGTTCGGATACACCATTATGTTGTGGTGTTCCGGGAGAAGTCCACTGAGACAAAATCCCATTTTGCCTTAGATAATCCCACTGAGACAAAATCCCATTTTCTTGATTATCTTTCTTTCTCTTCAAACCAGAAATATGCATGTTAATCATATTAACTTTTGCATTGGGTAAAACATAGATACCTTGACGTAAACAACCATTTGCACATAATTCATCATTATGAAAAATAGAGCAAATTTTATTATTGAAGATGGTTTTATAACCACATCTATCTAACATAGAAATGGAAATTATGTTCGAAACAAATTTCAGAACATAGTAACAATCTTCTAAAACCAAGGTCTTGCCCGAAGGCATACATTCTTACAGAAGAAGCACTCAGCATCAGCTTGGTCAGATTTGCCCCTTTTTGCCTTGGGTATGGTCACACCACCCTTGGGCCCAAGGAGCTTCTTCTTGGGCTTTTGTTGCCTCTTTTATTGATTCTCAACCCCTGCACCATCATTACGGCACTAGATCCCTTAGACAACTCGGACATTGACTGACTTTCATAGTGAATCAGTTGGTTCAGCATCTCATGCAGATCCATGTCCATCTTGTTGATGTTAAAGTTAACAATGAACAATGAGAACGTCTCAGGTAACGACTGCAAGATCAAATCTTGAGACAACTCTTTGCCCAGTGTGCACCCTAGCTTCACAAGCTGTTCGATAAGACCGATCATCTTCAAACATGAGGTCCCACCAGAGAGTTCACAGTCAGTCTAGACTTGAACAGAGCCTTCGACAATTGATATCTTGCCGTTCTGCAATGATAGCTAGGATCCATATCCTCATGCTGGCGCTGGAGTTCTGAACTCATTGAGGCTAGGATGATACACTTTGCAGTGTCAAGGTCATCCTTTTGCTTTATCCAAGCGAGCAAGCCATCTTCATCGTCATCAACAGGAGATTCCTTGATAGGATTCTCGATCGCATCGAGTTGCTTCTCCTGCTTTAGGACGATTTTGAGGTTGCGGTACCAATCATCGAAATTTTCCCCAACATTTTTGTGGACATCGAGAATAGCACGTAGGGAAATTGAAGACATTATTCGGGAAATCTAGAAGGAAAATTGCAGCATTTATTAGAACACTTATTTAATCAAATAGATATGGACTTTCATCTAAATGATTA
>CM071874.1:28717855-28738588 GCA_036759665.1 Gynandropsis gynandra
CCAGACGCTCTGATACCACTGTAGGGTTGAATTCAATTTGCAGAAGCGTGTTTTTATCAACCCGAATTTTAGATCTAGTCATGTTCGGATTAGTTTTTACAGATTTCAACGACGAACAAATATAGAAACAATTTCAGGGTACCTGTAGCGTTGAACGTGCAGTCGTCGGATGTGAGGCTTGATGGTACTAGCCCTCTACGCGTATCCACGCCGAGATCGGGATTGCTTTGATGCGGGATTCGGAAGAACGAAAACTGTTTTTCGTTATTCGGGTTTTTCTTTTACTGGCGGCTATGGTTTACATCTTCGAATTGTATGTTTACGAAACCTCGTAATGCGTTTATTTATAATTATTAACTCTTTAATAATTACAACTTAACCCCATAACTATTGAAATATTACATAATTGGCAAAATACTTTCACTAACATATCGCGCTTCAGTGGTACATTCACATTGACCGAGCAAAACATGCTAAAGTGCGGTTCAAAACATGAAAACACATAATCGTTTCATGCAATCATTGGTTTATAGTGTAAAAAACATACATTCACTCGCATATAATTACTGATGTTCATATTTTCATGTAAATCATATTATACTTAAATCATGGTCTTATACCACTTGTTAGTTTATTAACATGGTTTTGATACATTACATCATAAAATCCAGATCAAGATCAATATAATTTATATACTAAACTATAGCATCATCGATCCAAATTTATATATATGGAAATGTGATACCAATGTAGAATGAATTTTTAAATTTTGTTTCTCTTTTCACACCCTAGTTTTTCAATTTTTTTCCCATGGTGTATAATACGAGTGTAATATCCTTTTATAGAGTGTTGTCAATATGCTCATAAATGAATTAATTTAAAATCATGAGCTCCATCATCTTGATCTTCTTAACATAGTGCAAACAAAAAAATTAAATAACACTTTGTTCTTGTGATTCTCTCGTATGGCTTGCTTGTCTCTCTTTCTCACTGTGTTTAAGTGTTTAGCTCTCTTTCTCTCTGCAATGGTGTTTCTGCAATTGTGTGTAATACCGTTTACACACTTCATTTCATATATATTCTTAGTGTTTTACAAAAGGAGATTGTTCAGTTCTTCTGTGGTCTATCGGATTCTTTCCGATTGCAATTGCCGCCGTGCTATCACTGTAGACAGGAACACCGACTTGCATGTTAAATCCTAACTCGTTAAACAACCTTGATAACCAAGCTGCATGATTTGTTGCCGCACTCAAGGTCATATATTCGGCCTCTGCAGTCGATTGTGCAACTATCGACTGTTTTTGGATTTCCCAGCTAAAAATCGCACTCCCAAGCGTGAGACAAAAACCACTAGTACTTCGCATGTCTGTTATCAGAAAAAACTTTCCGCTGTAATAGAAATAAAAGCGAGTCAAAGTGGATTGTCCAACACTAGCACTTCCGCGTAATAATCCACAAAAGCACCTGTCAGGAACTGTATAAAAAGGACCGAGAACTACATACGTCTGAGACTCACTTCCTTGAAAGAGGGAGACGAGTTATGTAGTCATCACAGATGATTTATTTTACCTTCTTTCAAAGACGAGAAGTCTTTCACCAGGTACCAAGTCATCCTTTTTTTTTTACTTTTTTTTATAAGAAAAAATCACACATCAAATATTGAATGACTGAGCACTCAGATCCTATCGCGAGTCTTGATACATAGTATCTTCAGTCCTTTCTACAACTCCTATTAGTAAATCATAGCTTTGCCTACCGATGACGAGTTACATATATAAGAGATGAAGGCGTAGAAAAGAGTTTTGATTCGCTTTATAACAACGTAGAAAAGGTTTTGATTCGCTTTATAACAAAGAATATATTTATCACAGTCTAATGAGAAAGCATCCGTTCACGTCAGGGTCCGAAGGCAGTCCACATAGAAAGCTTACCCTCTTCCACACATTACCGGTGGATGCCTTATATATATTAATATTATATAAAAAAGATGGACAATCAACCCTTAGTTCAGCGTCTGCATATCCCACGAGTTCCGAAAATTCAACCCATCTGAACCTCAACCCTTAGTTCTTAGTTTCCTTTATGTAATTCATTACCCTTTTTGCATTCTGTATGCTTTGTACTGTCGGTCGTGAATTGCTTCTTGACAGGAAGGATGCGGAAAATGCAAGATCTGGTCGAGTGGAAGCAAGATAAAGGATTCCACCCACCATGCTTCGGTACTCTGATTGCTTGGTAAGTTCTTCACCGTCACTTAGTACTTTGCAGTTCAGAGTCAAGGGGGTGCTCACCCCCTTAGAGTCCAACATACCGAACTTCGAAAGAAGTTGGGTTGCGTATTTTTCTTGACTAAAAAATATGCCATCACTGAGGTTCTTAACCTCGAATCCAAAGAAAAACTTTAAAGATCCCAAGTCACTCATGTCAAACGTAGAGCTTAACTTGGCTTTAAAATCCTTAATCATCTTAAAACAATTCCCTCATAAGATTATGTCGTTGACGTATAAGCATATCACCAAGATATTACCTCCCTTAATCTGGATGTACATTGCTGCATCGCTGTACATTGCATCGCAATGACTCCTAACACATCCCTCTTGTAAGAAAAATGTGTCTATCTTACTATACTAGGCCCTCGGTGCCTGCTTCAACCCATATAAAGCTTTGTTAAGACGTAAAACTTTATGTTCAGATCCAATTACCTCGTATCCTGGTGGTTGCTCTACGTACACCTCTTCTTTTATCTCCCCGTTTAGAAATGTCGACTTAACATCATTTTGATGAAGTGGCCAATCTTTCTGTGCTGCCACGGCTATCAAGGTTCGAATGGTATCGTGCCTTGATACCGGGGCAAACGTTTCCCCGTAGTCTAGCCCGTAGGTCTGTGTAAACCTATGTGCCACCAACCTTGCCTTAAATTTTTGAATTTTACCTTCCTCATCCATTTTCACCTTGAATATCCACTTCACCCCTATAACCTTCTGATGTGAGGGTCTCTCAGTTAGATACCAGGTTTGATTCTTTTGTAACATCTGCATCTCCACGTCCATGGCCTCCTTCCAATTAGGATGTCTTAGTGCTTCTTCATAAGACGTGGGTTCTACCACACTAGGTAGCAGCTCTCTTCTGGCTGCACCTCATCTGTGTCCTCCTCTATTCTGTATAGATCACTGAGTCTGCGCGTTCTATGAACCTCCCTAGATGATTCACTTGTGTTACTCGTACTTGCTCCTTCTGATGAAGGTGTATTTGATAGTGAGAGTTGCAGTGGAGTCATTGGTGGTGTTGTCCTACTGCCACTCTCACCCAACCGTCCAGATGAGCTACCTGCTTCAAACATCGTAGGTACTCCCTCTGGATTAATAAACCCTTGGGAATTTAGGAAACTTACAGGTATATTAGTTTCTGGTTTTTCTGTAGTTGTCTCCCAATCCCAGCCTTTCTCCTCATCAAAAACAACGTCCCTCGACACCTCCACCTTTCCCGTTTCAATCACTTAGACTCGGTACCCTTTGCTTAGGCTGCTATAGCCCACAAAGACACAAGTCTGAGACTTTTCATCCAGTTTACCTCTCTTTTTTGTTGGAACCATCCTATTACATAGGCATCCAAACACCTTAAAGTGTCCTATAAAAGGCTTATGTGCACTCCAAGCCTCTAAAGGGATTTTATCCTTTAGTGCCCTTGTAGGCAATCAGTTTTGGATGTATACCGAAGTAAATACTCCCTCTGCCCAAAATTTATTAGCCATGTTTTTATCCTTAAGCATACTCCTCGTCATTTCCATTAGGGTGCGATTCCTTCGCTCAGCCACCCCTTTCTGTTGTGGCGTGTAAGCCACACTCAATTCTCTCATTATCCCCTTTTCAGCCAGAAAATCCGAAAACTCCTTTGAATTGAATTCTGTCCCCCTATCAGACCGTAGCTTTTTAACTTTCTTCTCAGTTTGATTCTCAACTTGAATCACAAACTTCCTGAATACCTCGAATACATCAGACTTAAGTCTTAAAAAGTACACCAGGTCATATGAGAGTAATCATCTGTAAACGTGAGCATATAAATACTCCCATCTAACGAGGGTGTATCCATTGGTCCACATAAGTCTGTGTGGATCAACCCCAAAATATGTTCCGCCTTGTATTCTGATGCTTTCGGGAATTATTGCCTGTGTTGCTTCCCCTTCACACAGGCTTCGCATATTTCTTTCATTAAGGGTACTTGTGGTAGCCCCTTCACCAAGTTACCCTTCTGCAACTTCTCCAGGTTATGTAAACCTGTGTGTCCCAACCTCTTGTGCCATAGATCAGACACTCCCAGTTTTTTCTGACTCACTATTGCCTCCTCATTGACTATCATCCATTTTAGAGGATAAGCCTTTTTAACCATAGGTACATCCACCACCTTGGTTCCAGCTCTATCTCGAATCAAACACTTATCTTCTGTAAATACGACTTCGTATCCATTTCTCACCATTTGCGGCACGCTGAGTAAGTTCTTGTCCAACCCCGGTACTAAGAAAACGTCCTTAATGACCTTCACTCCCTTCTTCGTATGAACTTGAATATTTCCTTTACCGGAAGTGGTCAAAACCTATCCATTTCCAACCTTTATAGGTACTCTAAAGTACCTATCTAGAGTTGTGAAATACTCTTCTTGCTTGGCCATGTGATTCTTAGCCCCACTGCCGACTAACCACACATCATCTTCAAACACCTCATGTGTTAAATGTGATGCCGTGAATAATGAGTTTTCTTCCTCTTCTTCTTGTTGATTTGAGTGTGCTTGATTGTGTGCGGGTCGCTTGTTCTTGCATTCACGTGAAAAATGACCTAGTTTTCCACATGTATAGCATTCTTTCTTGCTTTTGTTTTGTTTGCTTTGTTCTCCTTGGGATTGTTTGTTTCAAAAGAAACACTGATTCTCCTGATGATTATCTTTCTTGCAAATACTGCAATACTTCTTCCCCTTAGATTTGTAGTCTCCTTTCCCAAATGTTTTCTTGTTGGACTCAGATCTACCATGATCAACCTTAAGTCCTTTAAATTTTGCCTAAAATGCACCTTCTAGACTTCCACCATGTCTGTCTTCTAGTCTCGCCTCTTGAGACTGAAGAGAAATGACAAGTTCTCCCACCGTGAGTGTGGTGAGATCCTTTGTCTACTCAATAACCCCAACGTATGGGTCAAAACGCTCCTGTCAGGAGCACAGAATCTTTGACACCAGTGTGTCCTCCTTAATCTCGTCTCCAAATGCCCTCATTTCATTCGCCAGTTCTGTAACCTTATTAGCGAAGTCCTTTATGCTTTCCTTCTCACCCTGTCGTAGAGTGTAGTAGTTTGCTCTCAAACGTTGGAGTTTAATCATCGCTGTCTTGGGGTCCCCTTGAAACCTCTCCTTAAGGAGATCCCAGGCAGCTTTTGACGTTTCGCACATGGATAGATGTGCTGCGAAAATCTCATCAGACAACGCACTAAACAAGAGTTGCAATGCGGTCTGATCTCTTGCTTCTGTTTCTTCCCATGTCTGCACCGCCTTCTGTAAATCCTCATCCATGGGAATAGCCCCCGTAACAGGCTTCTCATGACTACCTTCCACAATTACTTTGACCTAAGCAGTGCCTTCATTTTTATGAGCCACAGGTTGTAGCTCTTTCTGTCGAAAATGGGTATTTGTTGTATGTTCTGCATCTGCTTTGTTGGTTGCTTGTGGTGAATGTATTGTGCTGTTTCTTGTGCTTGAAATGGTGCTTCTGCTTGTGCTCCCTCTCGGACTTTAGATCCGAAAAGCTCTGATACCAATTGTTGTCAATATGCTCATGAATGAATTAATTGAAAATCATGAGCTCCATCATCTTGATCTTCTTAACATAGTGCAAACAGAAAAATTAAATAACACTTTGTTCTTGTGATTCTCTCGTATGGCTTGCTTGTCTCTCTTCCTCACCATGTTTAAGTGTTTAGCTCTCTTTCTCTCTACAATGGTGTTTCTGCAATTGTGTAATACCGGTTACACACTTCATTTCATATATATATTTGTTGGGTTGATTTGGGGTGCGGAAGCGTGTTTTATCAACCCGAATTTTTAAATCTAGTCATGTTCAGATTAGTTTTTCGGGGTTTCATCGATTACAAATATAGAAACGATTTCGAATATACCTGTTAACGTTGAACGAATGATTATCGGATGATAGACGTGATAGTGCAAGTCCTCTACGTGTATCCACGCCGAGATCGGATTCTACCTTAAACCTTTGGTGCGGAATTTCCGATGAACGAAAACTGTTTCGTTCTTTTTTTTTCTTTTGACGGCTATTAGGGTTTAGTGTTTGTGATTCTGTAATCTGATCACGAAAACCTAATTTTCGTTTCTTATATAATTATTAACTCTTAATAATTACACTTTTAACCCGAGACTATTCAAATATTACATAATAGGCATATTACTTTCAATATTCTTAGTGTTTTACAAAAGGAGATTGTTCAATATAACAACCTCTCACACCTAGGTATTAATTTGCCTAAAAATTATAGACTTAAGCTCCCTCCTCTGCTGCAAATGTCTGCTCAAACCTCTGATGTGTTCCGTTGCCTTCCCCTGTTTTGTTTCCGTCTGACCCCTCTGTTTTTGCTGAAACATGGGCCTCGTGGTGTTTTGGGCTTCCGGCATAATGTGCTTTTGGGCTTGAGCTTTGTTGCTGGATCGAGATATTCGTGGGCTTCAGGCGTAAAGGCCCACTCGCTGCATCACTCTTCTTTAGTCTTCCCGGGTAAGCTTCTCCAGAACCTTCTCTCGATTCCAAACTTCTTCCCTTCGTCACTCTGTCGATTTCACGCCGGACAGGGTCTTCATAGAGTTACATGGAAATCCTAAAATCAATTAATTGTTTTAATAACATTATATCATCAAAGTGTCTCACTTATTAGTCAATGCTCATAAACATAAATTACATGGGCTACATCAATTTATTCTAACATTGGTTACGCAATTTTTAACGTTCGCATTAACTGATGTCAAAATCCTATGTGAAGTGTTTATTTTTTGCTTTGATTTTCGAAAAAAATTGCATGTTTTTTAAATAATTTTACGACAAAACATATAGTGATTACGATGGTTTAATTCAGGATTTGGTTTGTTTTACAGTCTTTTTAGCTTCGGTTAGGGCTTAGAATGAGTCGTTAAGTTAGGTTTCGGGGAAATTCTGACTAGTTATGTCCAAATTACCTCAGATTACATATATATGAAGGCAGTGACCCGCTCTGCACCATCTGGTAAGGTTTCGAGGTGATAGATCGAGGATTCTCTGATCGAGATGAATCCCTCAACAAGGAATGCGAAGAAAGCACCAGTCTAAAGGAAGATAGGCTAGTGAAGATGAGGCTGAACTCAGATGTTAGGCCCAGTGAAGTTAGAAGCCCAGAGATTCAAGCGCACGCATCGCGAGGCCCACAAGAAGCCCCTCTCACTTGAAAAAGAAGAGAATATAAAATGAAAACGGCTACTAGCTAATTTGAGTTAAACATACGCAAGAAAAACATATAAAAAAAAGGCAAATGTTTCAATTAGGATTAGTATTACTTGGAACACAACATCTTACCGCTGAAAGTGGCATGAATTTGTATTTGAAACGGTATTATATTATACATCTATGAAGGAAAAAATGTTTGTGCAACACTTTAAAACAAAAACCCTATTTTCCTTTCTATTTTTCAACTTAGCTAGAACGAACAAATACATAACTCAATCCTTTTTCATTTTTCCATTTGCAATAAAGATACAAAAGTAATGTTTATGAGGCAACGAGAATTCAGTGGTATTAGAACTCCATGACTTTGGAACTTAGAGCTCCATAACAAGCACAAAGCACTCTAACAAACACGGTCAATACAAAAAGGAAAACAATAAACTAAAGTTGAGGAAGGTAACATCTTACACCAAAATCAGTTTCCTGGATCAGAATGTTAGAAATGCAAAATACTCATCCTATTTCAGTATTTGAAGGGAAAACTATATCTTATGGATTACGAAGATCAAGTTTGCACTAAGGTCTAAAGGAACATGGAATGTGGAAGGCATCCTTAAAATGCATGAGTTTGGAAATCAACATACAAATGGATAAAAGATAGCAATGGTTTCATGGGAAACCCTTAATGAGAAGAACGAGACACTTCTGTTATTGTATAGTTGATCGCATTGTTTCACCTACGATAACTTGCGTGTTTTAGTTTTAGTCTCTTCTAGTTCTAGTTCTGTTTTATGTCTTCTTTACCTTATTTCATAATTTTAGAAGCTAAATTAAAGTGTACATTTTACTAAAACAACATAAGCTACAATACAAAACGCGCATCACAGAAAAAAGTAGAGGAAAAAACATGACCTTGAGTCCATTATCACTTAGTCGGAGATTATTAATCGGCCAAAAAAAAGAAGAAATGCAGATCACGCCCGAGGAGTTGCTCGACCCAAGCACTTACAACACTCGATCGAGCGATAGATCAAGATAGCAGCATTTTTCACTCGCAAGTTCGCTCAACCTGAGCACCTAAAGACTCGATCAAGTAATATGCATGATCATCTCAAAGTTAATTCCATATTGCTTAGAGAAGATGCAGAAATGAAAACGGATTGACCAGAACAATGTGGAGCTCGACCGAGCAATATACCAAAATTAGTTACAAAATCAAAATCTGAATTGGTGGGAGGTGGCTAGAGGTTTGCTAAGGCAAGGTCGGACATTTGTCACAAAAAAGGGAATTAAAAGTAAGAAAAAGTCTTCGGAGTTTACTAAAGGGAGCGATCAAGTTAAGGTTCATATTTGGGGAAGAACACTTGGGGGACCTTATGACCATGCCACTGGAGACTCGAGGCTTTGATGAGCTGAGGGAGAAGGTAAGAGTTATTAGTCTAAATGCTCTGGCTCAATCAGAGTATTTTGACCAAGACCTAATAAACGGTTGCTTGGTCTCAACTGGAGGCTCTTGTTCAGCTCAAGGGTTACACGCGCGGGTAATATCACCGTCTTCAAGCTTGACTCAGTCCAATCTCTCTATCTCTCAACAACTCAAGAACAGATTCGATTAATCTTTGTTCTTGGGTTCTTGGGTTCTTGATTTCTTGATCAATTGGGCTCCTATTTATATGGATGTACTCAGATTCAATATATTCACAATAATAAGAATTCATTCATCGTTTTCTCTCTCTCAATTCATCTCTCTTTCATTTTTCATCTCTTCTAGATTCATATGATATCAGAGCTTGATGAGTCCTTACGGATCACCTTCGCCGAGTACTTCTTAATCCCGATGACGAGGCTGTGATTGTACAGCCTCTTACAGTTGCCATCATCAAAGGAGCGTACGATTACAGCCTTCTTTCCATCGAGAATCAATTCCATCATCGTCGAAGAGACGATTCCACCACCATCGAGAATCGATCCCACCATCGTCGAGCAATTCACATCGGCATTACACCTTCTGGCACACCAACATCACAGTGTTGTTCTGTTTCAGGAACTTCACCGATTTTGTTTGTTGTTGTCTTTTAGGAACTTCATCAATTTTGAGCATGGCGGTGAATCAACAGTAGTATCAATTCCCATTGCATATTAACATCTCGAATTTTTTCACAATAAAGCTTACAGATTCTAATTTTCTCTTTTGGAAACTCAAATTGAGTCTCTTCTCTGGAGTTAGAGACTGATGGGATTCATCGACGGCACAATACAAGAGCCACCTCAAACAATTCAAGAAATAAAAGATGATACTTCAACAAACATTCAGAATCATGTTCATGACTCCTGGTTGCAAACGAACCAGCTTATCATGTTCTGGATTATCGGTAATCTTTCTGAAGAAGTCTTCAGCCATGTTGTTGGTAAGAATTCAACAATGGAGGTATGGTCTTACCTTAAAAACCATAACATTCAATGATCTATAGCTAGAGAATTCGACTTGCAAGCCTCGTTATAGCTTCTAACCAAAGAAGGAAAAACACTGGCTGAATATTTGAGCCAATTTAAGAGCATATGTGATAAATTGGAGTCAATTGGTAAACCAATCCAGGAACCTATAAAGATCTTTAGATTACTTCATGGATTAGGCAAAGAATACGAGGATTTTGCTAATGTAATTCAAACTTCGATGCATAAACCTCCTACTCCAACCTATGAAGACGTGGTATCTCAATTAAATAGTGTGATTCTGGGTAGTTCTACCAGCCAATGAACTAATGTGTCTCATCATTTAGGTTTCCCTGCCGCACAGTTTTCTGCTAATTTAGGATACAATACTCAGAATCAAGGGTTTGGCAGAAGAAATTTTTAATCATAGAGGAGTAAAACAGATGTTCTGAGGCAATAGAAACTATACAACACGTGGAAGAGGTTTTTCACAACAGGTTTATTCACCTTATGTTCAGAAAGTACAAAACTCAAATGACAACCAGGTTAACAACAATAATTCACAATATTCTTCTGCAAGATTATTATGTCAAATTTGTGGTAAGATAGGACATGAGGCTCTACGCTGTTGGCATCGATTTGATAATGCCTTCCAAAGTGGTGATATACCACAAGCCCTCACGTCTGTTTAGTTGAATCAACATCCTCAGCTGGACTGGTTTCCAGACTCAGGAGCTTCAGTTCACATCACAAATTCAACCGGACATCTACTGAATTAAATTCCATATGGGGGATCAGACAATGTGATGATTGGTGATGGTTCGTTTCTTCCAATCTCACACGTTGGATCTACTGCCATTTCTACTTCAGAAGGTAAGTTACCAATTCATAATATTCTTGTAGTTCCTTCAATTAATAAATCTTTATTATCAGTTTCAAAGCTTACCCAAGATTATCCTTGTGAGATTATTTTTTTATGGTGATAGTGTTTGTATAAAGAACTTAATAATTTAGAAGATTCTGGCCAAAGGAAATAAACATGAAGGGATCTACAGGTTACAAATACCAGACTTTAAGGCCTTTTATTCTACTAGACATAGTTCCACTTCATAGGATATATGGCATCATCGTTTAGGACATGCTAACAACATTATTATACAAGAACTTAGTAAAAATGATTCTATCAAGATCAATAAATCTGTTTTAAAATTGTGTGAATATTGTCAATTGGCTAAAAGTAGCAGATTGTCATTTTCTGATTTTGATTATCATGCAAGAGAACCATTGGAAAGGATTCATTGTGATTTATGGGGTCCTGCACCTACAACTTTTCTTCAAGGTTTCATATTCTATGTCGTTTTTATTGATAATTTCTCTAGATTCTCGTGGCTATATCCTCCAATGCATAAATAAGATTTTTTATAATGTTTTTGTTTCTTTTCAAAAGATGGTGAGAATCAATTTTCTTACAAAATTAAATTATTTCAAAGTGATAGAGGAGGTGAGTTTAACATAATTCAGTTTCAAAACATCTTTCGCAACATGGTATTAAACACCTTGTACCGTGTCCTCATACACCTGAAAAAATGGGTTAGCAGATAAAAAACATCGATATATCACTGAATTAGGATTAGCTATGATGTTTCATGCTAAAATACATCTCAAATACTGGGTAGAAGCATTTTACACTGCAAACTATGTCAGTAATTTATTACCATCATCTTCTTTGCTTAAAGAAATACCATATACAACTTTGTTTCAAAGACAGGTGGATTACTCGGCTCTTCAAGTTTTTTGTTGATGTTGTTATCCTTGTCTCCGACCTTATGCACAAAATAAGTTTGATCCAAGGTACTTAAAGTGTGTATTCTTTAGATATAGTGAGAAATATAAAGGATATCGATGTCTCTATCCTTTAACAGGTAAGGTATATATTACTCGTCATGCCATCTTTGATGAATTGAATTTTTCTTTTCAGTATATACATTTGATTCCACCAGCAGACACTTCACTGTCAAAGGCACGACAATTGGGGTTTAAATCTCAATCTGAGTACAACATTCCAAATCAGATTTCACAGTCTGTCTTACCCAGGTTTAAGAATCCATCTTCTGTTGTTGAAATACTCACTGATCAATCAGTAATATCAAACACAACAACAGAGTCGTACACTGTTTCTACAGAAAGTCCGCTGTCTACAGCAGGTTTGAGTTTTTCAGATTCTTATGATGAAAATATACCTACTGATTTAACAAATGCAAGTCCTCTAATTGAATCTAATACTGGAAATCAACATCCTATGACTACTAGAAGCAAGTCTGGAATTTTTAAACCCAATCCGAAATATATTTTGTGTGTTGGTATGAATATTCCACAAGAACCAAAATCAGTTAAATCGGCTTTAAAAAATTCTGGTTCGCATCAAGCAATGGTAAATGAAATGGATGACTACAATATAACAAAACTTGGTCCTTAGTTCCATACTATGCTGACATGAATATTTTGGGATGTAAAAGGATTTTTAAGACTAAGCTTAATGTTGATGGCTCTTGAACAGATTAAAAGCCAGATTAGTGGAAAAAAGGGTATCATAAAAAAGAAGGTATTTATAATTTTGAAACCTTTAGTCCGGTTATTAAAACTGCTACTATTAGAACTGTGTTATCAATTTAGTAGTTAATGAATGGTCAATATCTCAATTGGATGTTAAGAATTCCTTTTTACATGGTGATTTGACTAAGGATGTTTTTATGCAACAACCTCCTGGTTTTGAGGATTCTGATCATCCTACTCATGTATGCAAGTGACATAAATCTTTGTATGGTTTAAAACAGGCTCATCGAGCTTAGTTTGACAAATTTAGTTCATTTTTTGTTTGAATTTTGCTTTCGTTGTAGTATTTCAGATCCTTTGTTATTTGTTTATCAAAAAGGCTTAGATAAGATTTACCTTTTATTATATGTTGAAGACATGATATTAACAGGAAATTGTGAAAAAAATTATTAAAAGAACTTACTGCAGCTTGACAATCAAGTTTACTATGAAATATCTTGGTCAGTAGCATTATTTTCTTGGTGTTCAGAGTAAGTTTTACTCATCAGGGTTGTTTCTTCATCAAGAAAAATATGCATTAGATCTTCTTAACAAAGCTGGTATGATAAACTGTAAACCTGTAACTACTCCCTTAACTCTGAAATTAAATAATTATACTTCAAATTTAGAGAAATTTTCTGATGCAACTTACTTTAGACAATTGGCTGGTGGGTTGCAATATCTTACTCTGACTAGACTTGACATTAACTTTGCTGTCAATTTTATTTGTCAAAGGATGTATGAACCTACAATATCTGATTTTGCCTTGGTAAAAAGAATTTCACATTATATTAAAGGTACTATTACTCTTGGTTTACACATACATAAACCTAGCACATTTGACTTAGTTGGATTTAGTAATAGTGATTGGGCAGGGTGTTTATCTACAAGACGTTCTACAACTGGTTTTTGTACATTTCTTGGTTCAAATTTACTCTCTTGGTCAGCCAAAAGACAACCAACATTCTCCAGGTCATCTACTGAAGCTGAATATAGAGCTTTGGCTTCCACAACTGCTGAGCTCACTTGGCTAAGCTTTATTCTTCATGATCTTGGTATATCACAACCATGTCTTTCAGTTTTACACTGTGATAATCTCTCGACTACTTTTTAACAGCCAATCCTAAATTTCATGGTCGATCTAAACATATTCAAATTGATTATCATTTTGTCACGGAAAAGGTAGCACTTGGATCAGTTATTATTAAACATATTTCTAACACTTCTCAAATTGCAAATATTTTCACAAAATCCTTATCTCGTGATCATTTTGTTCAGCTACGAAGCAAACTGAATGTCGACTTCCCGCCTGACATGAGTTTAAGGGGAGTATTAGTCTAAATACTTTGGGTCAATCAGAGTATTTTGACCAAGACCTAATAAACATTGCCTTGGTCTGAACTGGAGGCTCTTGGTCAGCTCAAGGGTTACATGCGCGGGCAATATCACCGTCTTCAAGCTTGGCTCCTATTTATATCGATGTACTCAGATTCAACATATTCATAATAATAAGAATTCATTCATCATTTTCTCTCTCCCAATTCATATCTCTTTCATTCTTCATCTCTTCTAGATTCATAAGAGTCACACTAAGCAGTTCAACAGGGAGGATAACGTAAGTGACCCACTCCGACATTATTCGGCTACTAGATATTTCGAGTTAAACATGTATAATACAAATATATCAAACAAAGCAAATGAAACCACAATGGTATAATATTACGCATGAATAAAAAAAAATATGTGCGGAAAAATTTCACACAATAATTCTATTTTCTTTTCTACTTTTCAACTAAGTTGAGAGTGAAACAAAACATAAACTGAATCCATTTTTTATTGTTTGTAGAAAATATACAAAAGAATATTTGTGAGGCTGTGAGAATCCAAAACCGAATCATAGCTCAGAAAACAATATATATATATATATATATTAACAAATGTATATATGAATGTATAATTTACATATATATATATATATACTTGTGTATAAATTCGTATCAATATGTATATGTGAATATCATATATGTATCCAGGTATGAATATGTATGACTCAGTGTTTATAAGGGTGAAGATATGGAAAACATGAACTGCCAAATGCCCTAAGACATGTGAAGATGGATTTTGTCTTAAATAAAATAGTGTATGGACATTTTCCATTAAAGATAGATGATCACACGATGTTAATCAGAAAATTTAATGTAAAAAATGCCTCAACCGAATAATGAAAAGGTACTTTTGCATGAATGAGTATGGAGAATCCCAGTTTTACCAGATGCTTGTGTTTCCTTTTCTGAAACTCTATTCTGTTTTGGAGAATGGGGTGATGACATTCATATTCCACAATTGTTAAGGTGAGTGATGAGAGATTGATTGTTAAACTCTCTTGCCCTGTCACACTAAAATATTTTGATCTTCTTATCTAATTGAAGTTCTACATTCTTTTGAAAATAAAGAAAGACTGATAATAATCCATTTTTAGTTTTTAAAGGATAAAACCATGAGAATTGTGAGAAATCAACGTATGGACATTGTCTTGTGTTGACAAACAGGGGAGGGACCCAATATCAACAAATAGTGATAAAGTTTGAGATGTTAACGTGAACCGGAAAAGGGAAAGACTCAATATCTTCCATTGAAGGGAAAAAGAATTGAGCTTCAGATTTTATCTAAATGCTCTGATACCATGTGAATAAAAGAAGAATAATCACTGAAATGCTGCCTTTTCTTATTGATTTATTATAGAGCAAAATGCTCATTTTTATACAGGTTCACACTAACCGTTGTTTCATATAATTCAAAGAAAAAGAAAAGAATTAGAAGGATATTCCTCTGCTAACAGCATGATAATAGAGAGAATCTATTTACTGTAACAAATTGTCCTTGGTGTACTTGCTGCAGAATTTCGTATCTTGTGTTCTTTTGTGAGCGGAAAGTTTTGCTGGAGTTCTTACTTGGCTCAAGAGATTATGAGGCCTTCACGGTTTGTCTGGGCTGAAGAATTTGACTGCCTTTGGGCTCTGGTTGCAGTAATGATTTGCAGTGATCATCTGCTTCTGTTTTACTAGTGAAAGCAGAGGATAAACACAACAATACTCTTACATTGTTATGTTTGAGGGGCTTTTGTCATGTGTTTGCACAATATGAATATCTCTAAGTGTTTATGTATGTATGTACATTCGTATCTAAAACTATATGTATATATATATATTGTGCATCATTTAATTAACTCATATGTATATGGATCCGGAAGTCCACATCTACCCCTGACACCCACTCCGATTGACTATTGGGATAGTAAATTTTGCCCACATCCACCAACACTATCATTAGGGGGTCGAATCAAATTGTTTTTATCACTGGGCACCATTCTCATAGTGATAGATTTAGATGTCTTTTCGCAAGAACTATGTCTTGTCAAAGACGATCGCTTATATATCCCTATTGTCCCTAATGTTCAATATATACATTGATATTTGGAGTGGCACAGGGTGTGTTGGTTTCATCTAGAGAATTACCAAACAATGATTGTAACCAATTTTTTTTATGTGAACTTTATTTGTTTTATTTTGAATAAAAATTGTTGTCTTAAGTAATCCTTTTTATGTTTTAGCTTTGACGTTAAAAATGTAGCAGTGAACACCATAGTCTACGAAACAGGAGAACTTCAAAAATGTCCTCGTAGGGTTAAAACACTTCAAAAATATTTTTTTTGAAAACAAAAATTTCAACTTTAAATCTATCCTTAAAATATTGATAACCCCATATTGCCCTTGTCCTTTAATCAGTTCGATAATTTTTCTCTCTCCTCTAGAACACCTCGATTTCTCTTTCTTCTATGGCGCGAAATTACTGTTCTCCCGTACCACAACAGATTCGGCGAGAGTAGCGTGAAATTGGCATAAGATTCGCTCCTAAATAGGTTGAAATCGTTTGTTGTCAACAAAGAAGCTTGCAATTAAGCACGTTCCACAGAAAAATAAGGTATGTATAGTGAGTATTTCGTGTTTCTCTTGTGTTTTTCTTGTTTCTTTTGTGAGTTATGAAAACGGGTCCTTTATTATTGATGTAGTCGCACGGTTTCACTGGATCAATATAAGACTCGTTTATTGAAAACGAGTCTAGACGAGTCATATTTATTGAAATGTCAAAAAATCGCAATGAGTGACTGGGTCATAGAGTCGCACAGTTACTGTTGCACTGGGTCATAGAGTCGCACGGTCGCACTAGATCACAGAGTCTCATCGAGGGTTAGAGGGATTAAAGGTCAAAAGGCCGCAGGGGTATAAGGGTCGCAGAGGTAAAGGGGTCGTAAAGGGGTCAAAGGGTCGCAGGGGTACAAGGGTCGCAGAGGTACAAGGTCACAGAGGCATAAGGGTCGCAGAGGTTCAAGGGTCGTAGAGGGGTCAAAGGGTCGTAGGGGTACAAGGGTCGCAGAAGGGTCAAAGGGTCGTCAGGGTACAAGGGTCGTAGAGGGGTCAAAGGGTCGTAGAGGGTACAAGGGTCGCACGGTCGCACTGGCTCACATAGTCTCATTGAGTCGCACAGTCGCAGTGGATCACATAATTTTCTCTCTTTTTATGTTTTTGTTACAGGTGTAATGAATTTGGTGGATGAGAAAATCACTCTGATTTATTTTTTGTATGATGGTAAATGGAAAAAAAACCAATATGGAGAATCTGAATTGGTTGGTAGAGTTCAGGAAAACCAGAGAGTATTTTTCTATTGTCCTCCACTTAGTCTGACATACCAGCAACTGATTGATGAGTTATGCACAGAGATGATGGTGGGAAATAATACAACGAAGTTGAAGTTAAGCTATTTACCAAATATTTGTGAAAATAGGAAGCCGACATATATAATGAATGACAAACATCTTATTTGTTATCTATTCGATCACATAAGAGGAATTCGACCAGTGTTGTATGTGGAGATAGAATCGGAAAGTGTAAAGTGTGAAATTGAAATTGAGAGGGAAATTGAGCCTCTAATTCATTCTTTTGGAAGGATTGCTAAAGAAGGTAAGGATGGAGGTGTTGTAGATTATGATGACTGTGTTATAGTAGGTCCAAATAACAAAAGTAGAGTAGGAAGTAATCCGACGGAAACAATAAATATTTCGGATTCGGATAATTCTGATAGTCAACATACAAACGGGTTAAGAGAAGATGGTGGGTGTTCCATGAATGTGGTAGTTGCTTCTGATGTGCCAATAGAGCATAAGTTTGGTGATGGCGAGAACAACTTGGAAAGGTAGTTCACGAGAAGGTAGACATCGAAAATGATATCTTCGAGTTCGAAGATGGATTGCATCTTTAAATTGGGCAAGAGTTTGTGAGCCAGAAGGACGTACAAGCATTTGTAAGGAAGGGTTCAATTGAAGCTTCCTTTAGATATACAACATTGAAATCTGATTCGAAGCTGTGGGAAGTACGATGCAAGTTTCTCGGAAGTGGTTGTAAATGGAAATTACGCGTGGCAGCAATCCTGAATTGCAAACGGTTTAGTGTGAGAACACACCATCCCATTCATAACTGTTCACCTGTATCTAAATGAACTGAAGCTAAAAAGGGTACAGTGCAACTGGTTAAGGATTATTTGAATGAGGAATATGCCAGGAATTATGAAACACCTCCAGCAAAAGAATTGATTGCTCGTGTAGAAGCAAAGTACGATGCCAATGTATCGTATTTTACGACATTAAGAGGCAATGCGGTGCTCAAAAGGAGATTCGTGGTGATGAATTTGAACATTATAGGAGCCTTCCAGGGTGGTTGCACATGTTTACAGAAAGAAATACCGGATCTGTCGCAAATCTTCAGGTCGACGATGATGGGAAAAGCTTCAAATACCTTTTTATGGCTGTCGCAACAGCAATAAGAGGATGGAAATATATGCATAAAGTGGTTGATGTTGATGCAACTTCAAAGGGTGATGTTGTGGCAGAAGTGTTCTTCAAATGTGCAGTAGCATACACAAAGAACGAATTTGAAGTGCTATTGAATGATTTGAAGGCCATATACACAAATGGCTTTTCTGAATTTTGTGACCGTTGTGACCTCTGCGACCCTTGTACCCCTTTGCGACCCTTGCACCTTGCACATCTGCCACCATTGTACTCCTTTGCGACCCTTGTACCTTTCTGCGACCCTTGTACCTCTGCGACCTTTGTACCTCTACGACCCTTGTGCCTCTGCGAACCTTGTGCCTCTACGACCCTTATACCGCTGCAACCCTTGTACCTCTGTGACTTTTGTACCTCTGCGACCTTTGTTCTTCTACAACCCTTGTACCCCTCTATGACCCTTGTACCACCGCGATCTTTATACCTCTGCGACCCTTGTACCTCTGCAACCCTTGTGCCTCTGTGAGCCTTGTACCCCTCTGAGACCCTTGTTCCTCTACGAGCCTTTGACCCCTTGCGACCCTTGTACCTCTGTGACCCTTGTACCCCTTTACCCCTGCGACCCTTGTACCCTTCTTCGACCCCTTTACCTCTGCGACCCTTGTACCCCTCGACCCTTGTACCTCTGACACCCTTGTGACTGTTGTGACCTTTGTGGCCAATTTTGACCTTTGTGACCTTTGTGTAAGTATCCTAATGTTGTAAAGTATTTGGAAAAAGAGGAACTTGATCCCGTTAAGTGGACAAGATGCAACTTTAAGGGGGAAAGGTACAACTTATTAACCACTAATGGCGTCGAGTCAATAAATTCAACGTTGAAGAAGTAAAAAAAGTTTACGATCCTAGGGCTTTTAGATATTTTTTTGGGAAAGACAATGGAATTGTTCAATAGGTATAGGTTGGAAATAGCTACCAGTGATGATTCTCAAAAGTTAACACTTTACGTTGAGAAAACGTTACATGAACGGGTTGGATAAGCATCCAAGTATGATGTTATTGAATTGAACAGTCTAAATGATGAGTATGAGGTGAAAAATGAGATGTGTAGAAATTTGTAGTGACACTTCAAAAAAGAACGTGCGACTGCAAAATGTTTGATGTGGATAAGTATCCATGCACTCACGCAATTGCTGCAGCACATAAGGTTGGTAAAGGTCACAAGATACCAGATCTATGTTCAACATATTACCTTCGGGATACATTGTGTTTGGCTTACCGAGAAACCGTGTGTTCGGTTTCTAATTGCAGTGATTGGGACATTCCTCCTCAATATACTGAAGTTACGGTTCTACCTCCTATACTAGCTAAGAAAAAGCAAAGCGGGAGGCCTAAACAGAATCGTTATCCTGGACCCAAAGAGGCTTGGAGAAATACCCCATCTTCGTCGAGACAAACCCAATCGTCGTCGAGATAAACCCCATCTTCATCGAGACAAACCCCATCTACAAATGCAAGCATCATTGGCAGTATATCGAACGTGACAACCGAGACAACGCCGACTTTAAAAAAAAGAAAGGTTTGTTAATGTGTAATATTATATTATTTGTATTATTTTTATTTAACATTTTGTTAATGTGTAATATTATATTACCAATGCCACACTCAAGACCACTGCGACACGTCTCTATTACCCCTATATTAAAAAGTTCATGAAATTCGCTAAGTCTCAAGATAACACCCATTTGAGATGACAATGAATCGGGAGAATCCCATCTCTCTCCTCTATTCGTCTAAGTCTCTAACCCTAAATTCTCTGAAAAATCTTGGTTACCTTTATGACCTTTCCCACCTTCATCACGAAGGTCGCATGGTGGACAGCATGTCATCATATTTTCTATCTGTTACTCAAGGTCTTGGTAATCGTCGAACTCGGTCTCTATGCAGATACACACAATTACTTACAACGAGGATGGAGGATATTGTGCAGTATCTTTATTATATAAGGTCTTGTAATCGGCCGACTCAGACATCGTGTTGTATATGCGGTACCTAAAGTCACACACGACTCTCTTTACTTTGTGACCTTTGAGACTTTATGTAACATTTTCTTTCCTTTTTTTTCTTGAATGGTTTTTCAATTTTTTTTGTAACCTTTCTGACCTTATGTAATCTTATGTAACTTAATATGCGTTAAGCTCAAGTAATAAAACCTAGACTAACGCTTCCGCAAGAATACGGATCGTGTAGTAACTAGGGTCGAACACAAGGAATTGAGGCGACTTATAAGCTATTAAACTAATGGAATAGACGTATAAGGTGACTAAAGATGGAATTGTGATTGAACTAAACTAAACTAAATCAACGAGATAAACTTGTAGCTAAGCACCATGGGTATCGAGAGTTT
>CM071874.1:28745121-28756395 GCA_036759665.1 Gynandropsis gynandra
GAGCGGGCACACCAAATCCACCCGAGCGGGCACACCTCCCTGGTCGTGTTCCTTGAGTGCCCGAGTCGTGCAAAGCTACGGGGGTAATTGGCAGCAATTAGCCCGATCGTGTACACTTCCAATGCCCGAGCGGGCATGTCTTGAAATGTTGTTTCCGCTCCTTTCGCTCGGTGTTTGAGTGTTCACTTTCAGTCCATGGCCATGCACAAGTCGAACCTTGTTACTCAACTACGTTTTTGGGGTTAGATTGCCATAATCTCTCGTGTTTCTCCTCATGTGTTCGTTTCCTATGCAAAACACGAAATGTAGATAAAGTCTTTGAATAAACTCGATAAATGAATGAAATCTAAGTAATCTACTCAAAACTAGACCTAAGAATGATATAAAAACTACAACGGATTACGTGTTATCATAACTTTTTTTGTAACCTTTGTAACCTTTGTGACCTTTGTATGTAATCAATATTTAAACATTGTAAATTTCTTATTTTGCATCCATTGTTCGTAATTACATGAAATCCATAAAATCATCAACGCACAATAGAATCAAGTTTAAACGAGAAACAATTCGACTCATGTGACCCAATATGACCCCTTGTGCAATCCTCAATCGGATTAAATTTGAATCAAGTTTAAACGAGAAACCATCTACTCATGCGACCCAATATGACCCCTTGTGCGACCCTCAATGGGATTAAATTAGAATCAAATTTATGGACCCCATCCGACTCATGCGACCCAATATGATCCCTTGTGCGACTCAGCAGATCCATGAGACCTCATGCGACCACATATGGCCCATGTGCGACTCCAATGGCTCATGCGACCTCAGACGACCCATGCGACTTATGGGACCTCATGCGACCCATGCGACTCAAGCGACCCGCAAAATTCGGGCCGGGCCAAGCTTGGCCCTCGGGCTGCCCGAGTCCGAAAATGGCCCGCACCCCTAACCCTAGTGCTCTCTCCTCCCTCAGTCTCAGAAGCTCTCTCCCTCCCTCTACCTCCACGTCGTGATGTCTCTCTCTCTCCCTCATGACTGTGCGTCGCTGATCTACCTGGCTCCACCGTCATCATCCTCCTCCCCCTGCCTCAATCTTAGAAGCTCTCTCCCTCCCCCTCCCTCGTTGTGACCTCTCTCTCTCCCTCGTGATAGTGCGTGACAGTCACAAACCTTGGTCGATTGATAATGAACAGAGAATGACGATTCAAAAACTGGGTTGTGGCTAGTGAATGCTAAGCAGTGGCATAATACCATTGACGAGCTCATCAAGAACAAGTAACAAACCCAACATCATTGGACTGTCTTAAAGCAACAAAAATAATTCCTCTGCAAACCCAAGACGAACATGCATCATCCTTGTCGGAAAATTAGGTAACTTTAGAGCTCCAATTGCAGAGAATTCGATAAAATTGAGTCACAAACTTGAAGGAGGAGCAAATGAAGAAGCAGATAAGTACGATGTCGTGCCCAGAAGATTACCAAGAGAGAAGACCCCAGTTGAAAGCTCAGGCATTGTCTTGGCTTGTGAGGCGAACTCCGTAAGCATAACATGGACAAGATGATGTTCTACTTTATCTTCTTTCTATTTATGCAGCATGCATAAGCTATTAATTTGTAATTAAATAATTTTTTATTTTTTTTATTAATAACATTTTTTCTTCTTATATCTTGTGTATTCTTTATGTTCAGAATAGTTTTTTAAGATAGAAATCCCTAAATATTATGTTCTATTATATAACTTATAATATATATTAACTTCATTTGAGTTATTTTCCATTAAAAAATAAAAATTAAGAAAACTTAAAAGGATATGAATACAAATAAATTTTTACTTTATATGTGACACAAAAAAGTGAGAAGGAAAATATCACAAATGTACATGTGATCCTAATATCTGCATGCAAGATCATACCGATATGTATGTGTTGCAATTTTGAGAAATCTAACACTAAGACATATGGTATTGAGTTAGCGCTTATGGTTTCTGATATTCTAAGTATTCTGATCTTCACAGTTGCTTTAGAGTCTTCTTTTAACGTCGACTCGCGTGTGCTCAACAAATACAGAAGTTGTCTCTTACCCTCAAATGTTCAAGCCTTAATTTGTGCTCGTTCTTGGTTACTTGGTTACGATGAAGAATGTTAAGTTTGATTTGGTTTCAATTCAAATTATCGAGATTATATGATTGTTTATGTTGTTGTTTTGGTTTTGTTGATTTACTAATGTGTAGATTCTATATTTAGCGGCCCCGACGTATTTCTCGCCGACAAGCCTATTAATGGTAAAACTGGAATAGCAAGAGATTCAAGTCAAATTTGTTTGCATTTTTGTTTTTTCATTTATGGACTTGTATGGAATAGTTTTTAATCTTTGTTTATGTGTGTTTTAGACTATTAGNATTTATGGACTTGTATGGAATAGTTTTTAATCTTTGTTTATGTGTGTTTTAGACTATTAGACTTCTACTGATTTGTTTAGCATTTCGAACTTTTTTGACGTGAATTTTGGATTCGTATGGATTAATTTAGCGTTTTAGACTTGTTTATATTTTTAAAATTTTTTATCTCTTTAGGCCCGATGCCCGGCCCAAACCAACCCAAAACTCGTAGGGCTGGGTTCCGGGCCGTATATTCTAGGCCCGATCGTATCTGGGTCGGGCCAGCCCGAACCGCAAAAATGCAGGCTTTTCTCGGGCTTGTGTCGGGCTCGGGCTGGCCCAGCCCGTATCGTACCCCTAAATATATGTAACCAAGCGACCCATGCGATCCATGCAACCCTCAATTGGAATTAATTAGTTTGACATTTTAAATTTATTGTTTTGATTGGTTTTGGACTTTTTATCATTATAAACCCGTAATTTCGTCAAGTTCTTATCTCTTGATTAATATATGCGACCATGCGACCCATGCCAATATCAATATGCCATTATCAATATATTTGACTTGTATAGGTCTAATTTAGAATCAATATAGACAATAATATAAATAATATCAACATCTGAACAAAATGTTAAATTCATTTTTTGAAATTTTCTCAAACTCATCCGACGAGTTCTTGAAACATTACTATCACTTTTGAAACATAAGCATTGGTTATACAGAACTCAACTAGGGACACATGGGTCATAATTTGTTTTAACCATTGGTTGGCATTGTAAATTTGTTGTTTTGATCGGTTTTTTTCATTTTACCATTATAAACTCGTAAATTCGTCGAGTTCGCATCTATTGATCAATATATGCGACCATGCGACCCATGCGACACTCAATTAACATCAATTAGTTTGACTTTGTAAATGTATTGTTTGGATTGGGGTTTGAAATTTTATCATTATAAACCTATAAATTCATCGAGTTCGCATCTATTGATCAGTATATGAGATCATGCAAACCATGAGATCCTCAAATGGCATTAATTAGTTTGACGTTGTAAATTTATTGTTTTGATTGGTTTTTGAAATTTTATCATTATAAACCCATAAATTCATTGAGTTCGCATATATGTGACCCATGCGACCCTAAATTTATGCGACCCATTCTATTGATCCATATATGCGACCAATGCGACCCTCAATTTATGCGACCCATTCTATTGATCTATATATGTGACCCATACCACCCTCAATTTCGATTTGTTTTTGACATTTTATCATTTTCACCAAGATTCCGGCCGAACGTTTCACCAAAATTTGAAAAAAACATAACTGTGTGATCATGTCTTTTTGACTATATGTGACGACGATTCGATGTCAGGGTCATGTCTCTTCGAATTCCAATCATTTTCTTTTTTCAAATAACGACACTATCTCTTATTCTAACTCTCTTCATCTTCCATCAATTTTTTTTTTCCAAAAATGCCACATTTCCATCATTTCTTCAGAGAGATTTTTCCGCACTATCTGGAGAACTACATTGTAATCTTCTTCATATGTCTCTTTGTCGTTATGTTACATGTAGAGAATGTACAGATTTGACTATGTTTCTCTTTTTTTGTTACTAGACATCCTGAAGATGTTCTTTGATGAGTATATTTACGGTAAAATGAGGGACAACAACATGGAAACGCTTAAAACAAATGCATCTAACAGAACATGGGAAGTTAAGTTGGATGGCTCCAGATTCACTGATGGGTGGAAAGATTTCTCCAACGACCTACACTTACATATTGGGGATCACATACTTTTCCGTCATGAAGGTGACATGGTCTTTTTCGTCACCAAGGCCACTTCTTCTAATAGGATTTTCACGGTACCAGTCACTCGTTCAAATCTGGCTGTAGATGCGGTGGTAAATGACCAAAAACCGATCCACCATATTTAATTTGGTTATTTATTGTATTTTTACTCCTTTCTACTGATGTAACTTGGGTGATGTCATAGACACTTCCGATAGCGTTTGCGAGGTCGAGGGATCTTTGCCATAGACAATGTAAGATATATCTCATGATTGGTTATGGACTATCGTGGGAGGCATGTCTAAGGCCCGTGGGAAGTGGTGGCGCTACCATTAGAGTGGGTTAGAGAAAGTTTTGTCTCGACCATGGACTGATCGAGGTTTGTTCCCTCCAAGTCGAAATGTATTCTAATGGATCAACACCTCTCCTTCAGTTTTTTTGCTCAAACAGGGCCTAACAATAACAGTGTTTGATTTCAGTTGTATTTTGATTACTCTTAACCTCCTTTGAACAAGAACACTTCGTTGAACTTGAACTTCATGTTTGTATTTGGATGGTTTTTACAATTATTCATTAGTAAGTATTATTGTTTGTATCGCTATTTTTGTTGATTTACTATTATTGTAACAAGGGTCTCAGAAGGACAAGGGTGGCAAAGGTACAAGGTCGCAGAGGTCCAAGTAGTCGCAGAGGTCTAAGTGGTCGCACGGGTCCAAGGGTCGCAGAGGTCCAAGGGTCGCATAGCTCTTAGGGTCGCAGAGGTCCAAGGGTCGCATGGGTCCTAGGGTCGCAGAGATCCAAGGGTCGCAAAGGTCCAAGAGTCGCGAGCGACAAAGGGCGCAGATGGACAAGGGTCGCAGAGATTTGAGTCAATTATTTGTAAATAATTTTATTTATAAATAATAAATTATTCATATTATTTGTAAATAATTTGTAAATAATTTGTAAATAATAAATTATTTTTTATTTTCAAATTTGTTTCGTATCACAACAAGCAAAACCGATCGCAGGGGTATAACGCTCGCGACCCTTGTACCTCTGCGACCCTTGGTCCCCTGCAACCCTTTGTCCTTGCGACCTTTGTACCCTCTGCGACCCTTGTACCCCTTTGCGACCCTTGTATCCCTCTGCGACCCTTGTATATCTGTGACACTTGTACCTCTGCGACCCTTGTACCCCTGTAGTCATGTCTTTTCGAAATTTATTTGACGTCGATTCGATTTCAGGGTCATGTCTTTTCGAATTCCAGTCGTTTCCTTTTTTAAGAAAATGACACAGTCTTTCTCTAACTCTCATCATCTTCCACCCATTCATTTTCGAATGACGACACACACTCTCTCTTACTCTCATCATCTTCCATCCATTTTTTGCCGAAAAATGCCACATTTCTCTCATTTCTTCCAAATCATTCTTCCGAGCTTTCTAGAGAACCACCTCCTAATCTCCTTATTCTCTCTCTTTTGGTATGTTAATGCAGAGAATCTAAAGATTTTTGACTTTTTCTTTGATTTTTGTTATAGGATATTCTGAAGAAATTCTTCGATGAGCATATTTAGGAGAAAACAAGGGACAACAACACGACAACACATAAATCGGATGTGTCTAACAAAACATGGGAAGTAAAATTGGATTGCTCAAGATTCACTAATGGATGGAAAGATTTCTCCAAGGACCATGATTTTCGTATTCGGGATTTCGTAGTTTTCCATCACGAAGGTGACATGGTTTTTCATGTCACCAAAACATTCATAGATGATATATGTAATCTACAATATGCATAATATATGTCATCGTCATCCGCAGAAGCAGGGTCATCTGCGTAGAGGATTTTCACGGTATCAGTCACGCGTTCAAATTTGGGTGAAGATTCATTGGTAAGTGACCTCAATTCGATTCATCAAATCTGGTCGTAGATGCATTAGTTTGGCGTCGTTGTAAATTTATTCCGTTATCATAGACACTATCGATAGGGTTTGCGAGGTCGAGAGGTCTTTGCGGTAAATGATGTAAGGTACATCTGATAATCAATTACGAACTAGCGTGGGAGGCATGTCTCAGGCATGTGGCATGTGGTGGCGCGAGCATCAACAGGGGTTGGAGAAAGTTTTGTCACGATCATGGATTAAACGTGGGTTGTTCCCTCAAAGTCGAATTGGTCTCCGCAGCCAATATACCTTGTCTGCAGTTTTTCCAATTAACATAGTTTGAATTCCGTTTTATTTTGATTGCTTTGAACATCATTTGAACAACAACATATCTTGAATTTGAACTGCATGTTTATATTTAGTTTGTCTTTTACTATTATTCAATAGAAAGTATTATTGTTAGTATCGTTGTTCTTTTTGTTCTTGCATTTACTATTATTGTAACAAGGCTCGCAGAGGTACAAGGGTCGAAGGGAGACAAGGGTCGCAGAGGTCCCAGTGGTCGCAGGTCCAAGTGGTCGTAGTGGTACAATGGGTCGAAGGGAGACAAGGGGTGCAGAGGTCCAAGTGGTCACATAGGTACAAGGGTCGAAGGGATACAAGGGTCACAAAGGTCCAAGTGGTCACAAAGGTCCAAGGTCGCACAGGTCCAAGGGTCCGAGGGGGACAAGGGTCGCACAGACCAAGGGTCGTTTGTAAATAACTTAATAAAAAAATTTTATTCTTTGATTATGGAAGATGTAATTTGGTACATTGTTCTTTTTTAACAGTTTATTCATATTATTTGTAAATAATTTTTTATTTTTAAGGAATGGAAAATTCAATTTTGTACATTGTTATTTTTTAAAAGTTATTTATATTATTTGTAAATAATTTTTATTTTTAATAATAAAGCGTAAAGGGTCCCAGGGGTCCAATGGTCGCAGAGGGACAAGGGTCGCAGAGGGACAAGGGATGCAGAGGTACAAGGGTCGCAGAGGTACAAGGGTCGCAGGGTCAAGGGTCGAACAGGTAAATGGGTCGCAGGGGTCCAAGGGTCTGTGATCGTCTCGTTTTCTTTGGTTACAGAGAGTTAGACGGAGAGACACAGAGTTAGACACAGATACTTGCAAAGGAAATATTCAAGGGTCATTGAAGATCGATAAGGGACTTCAGTTTCCTTTGGTTTTTATGTTCCTTAAACTATCTTTTTCGGTTATGTTGTTTGTTTTCGGACGCATGAGCGAGTAGTTATTTTGTTCTAGGAGAATGGATTAGCCCATGGCTATTCCGGAACCACTTTTGATTTATCTTTGAATGCAATTTCATGTTTTCGTTTATCTATTCATTGTGTGAGTGCTTCATTGACTTGTATTTGCAATGGCCACGTAGATGCATGTTTTAGGAACTTAGGAGAAGGACTGAAAGGAGAATTCTAATTCCGGATAACCAGATTTAGGAAAATCGAGGTTAGGCCACAATGTAGGGTAGCAACGGTTGAGGGTAAACGGATGAATCATAGAACTTATGGGTTTAGCTTAAGGTAAAAGCCACGAAAGTAGGGGATAACTTGACTAGATCACGTTTCGATGCCTTGAGAAAGGGTAGATATCATATTAGGATCATGTGCCTAAAATAAATTATTTGGGAATGCATGATTAGATAGGTTGATTGTTGGTTATGGTAGCCTTGTGGTGAAACCGGATTCCTAGAACATTTGCCTCACTATTAAAAGCTCGTTAGTTTATTGTTTTTAGTATTTCATTCTTAGAACCAATATTTCATTCGTTTGCAAGTTTGATTCATAGTTTGAGTTTAGGTTTTGTTGCATAGTCTCTGTAGGATCGACACCTAGAATACTACACACGTGTCGTGCACTTGCGGGTAGTTTATGTGAAATTTGTTTAACTTGGAACGCATTAGTTTGCGACCCTTGTACCTCGGCAACCCATTTATCCGTTTGACCCTTGACCCTGCGATCCTTTTACTCGTTCGACCCTTTTGACCCTGCGACCCTTTTACTCGTTTGACCTTTTACCGTGCGACCCACTTTACACGTTCGACCCTTTTACCCCTGCAACCCTTATGAAGAAAGTTTTAAAAAATAATGTACCAAATATTTAAAAAATAACAATGTACCAACCCAAAAAAAGCAAAGTACCAAAATATCAAGTTAGTCTCGGGGTGGAGGGATACATTTTCCATTACTAAATATATCAGCTGCCATCTTCTCACGGATGGAAGGAACTTGATCGTCGCATATGTATTGAAAAACTTGACATCTTATAAATACCAAGGCTTCTACGAATTTGAAGTAGTAAACACCACAGTCATTCCCGCTTTTGTTCTGTGACAGACCTTCATAATACTCATACTTTCATTCATCTTCTTCAGAAGCCAAAGAATCGAACCCTCCAAGAAAGAGCATCTTGGGGACAGCTTTTCTCTTCTCCATTACCGGATCAATATGCGTTTCCTTGAGTCTGCTTTGGCAGTCGTATAGCGTGATGCATCGGATCGTGAAATCCGCTTTGATGGCTACCCAATGACATCCTACATATCGACTTGTGAGCGATGGAATGTTTAGAATCGCGACAAAGCCTTCGTAATAACTCAATGGTTTCGTACTTCTGAATGGATACTTGCCATGCAAACAATCACTAAGATATTCCGGCAAAGTGTCCATATCCTCGCACATACACAACATGAGCGTGCATGAAAGCAACAGGATAAACATAAAGTTTCTTATATATCCCGGAAATGTATTTATGAGACAATACATCTTCAACAACTCCTCATCCAATTGATGCAAAACAAAAAAATAAATTAACATACATCAATACATAAGATACAAAATGACATTTGTGACTTCGGGTTTAAATAAAGTTACGTCATCTTTATACGATACGTTGGGCTTTAATTTGGTCTCCCAAAACTCTGGCCCCGGGGAATATTTAGATCAGATTTTCACCAGCTCTCATGTCCAGAAGTCATCAATAACATATATAGAGGAGTCAACTTTTTAGCTTTAGCGTCAATGAACGAAGGTTCTCGAGTTATCACGCCCTTTACTAATCCCTTGGGCTTCAGCACAAAATGTCGCTTCCCTACAGGTTCTTGAACCACCATTTTATCGGGTTCTTAAACCACCAACTTATCAGGTTCTTGAACCACATTCTTTACGGGTTCTTGAACCACCTTCTTAATGGGTTCTTGAACTACATTTTTTGTGGGTTCTCCATCAACATCTTTCCCTCTCCCTCTTCCTTGCATTGTTCTTGCTCTTTTCGCCGGCGGAAGTTCATCATATGCCTTCATTGGTCTTAAAATTGGTTTAGCTAACGGCAGATATTCAACATATGACTCAGACTCCTTCAATAAAGGTCCAACAACTGCAAAAAAATTACTTCATTGAAATTATTGCAACCTATGCGACCTATGCGACCTTTGTGACCAATGCAACCTATGCGACCTATACGACCAATGCGACCTTTGTGACTCAAAAGACCGTACTTACTTGGTGGTACTTTGGCATCAATGAAACTAGGATTTTGAGTTCCCCCTTCTTTGTTAGGATCCGCTGGAGTATCCTCAGAAGGAACCTCCTTATCCTTAGACTGGACCTCTTCGACAAGATCACTGAAGTATCCTCGGAAGGAACCTCCTTAGCGACGAACTCTTCGACAGGATCCTGATGTGCGTTATATCAATTTATAAAACCTAGACTAACGCTTCCGCAAGAATACGGATCGTGTAGTAACTAGGGTCGAACACAAGGAATTGATCCGACTAATGAGCTATTAAACTAATTGAATAGACGTGTGAGGTGACTAAAGTTGAGATTGTTATTGAACTAGACTAGACTAAATCGATGAGATCAAATTATAGCTAAGCACCATGGGTATCGAGAGTTTGCATAATGAAGTAACGAAGTTCTAAAAGGATAATTGGTCTAAGGTACTATCATGAATTCAGGGAATTCAAGCTCTCCTATAGGAACTGACTGGCGTAGACTTGTCCACTATCTAGCATGCATATACCAATGTATCCATTGCGCATCTTACATGCATAGACGCATTACGACCGCTATCCTAATCCCTAGATTCAACCGATTGACCTAGCGTAGATTCTAAACCGGCTAAACCCTAAATCATGACTAAGTTCCGAAGTCTAATGCCCTGGCGTTGGATTATTAGGCTTCTAACATCATTCAATCAAGTGGCATACAAGTAAAGAAAGCATTAAGAACAACCATGAAATCTGAAAACATGATAAAGTACCAATTTCATTCATTCAAGTGGCGTACAAGTAATGAAAGCATTAAGTTCCACCATTCATTAAGCGTAAGACTTCGTTACAACATAGCAAATCTCTCTAACCCATGGCAAAGGATCTACTCAGACATAGATACAGAAAAGGAAACACAAGAGAAGTCTAAATTAGACATAGATATAGAAAGAGATGACTCCCTATTCATAAACCGATGTCTTCGGTAGATTCTCCTTGCTCCCGATCCGTAGATCCGTCTTTTCTTCCTTCTTCCTCTTGCTCTAATGTCTCCCTATCTGCTCTGATCTAATCTGGTTCGAATCCTCTCTTTCAGATCTGATTTTCCTTTTAATTTTGCCGTTCTAGATCTTAGGAAAGTTTGTTGAGAATCAAGGACCCGAGCGGGCATGTCCTTTACCCGCTCGTGCAAGCCCCTTGCCCGACCGTGAACACACAATTGAGCCCGAGCGGGCACCATGCCCAACCGTGTACTTCATCAGCCCGAGTCGTGCAAACCTTCGGGGTTTTCTTGACATGAATGAGCCCGAGCGGGCACTGCAAATTGACCCGAGCGGGCACACCTCCCTGGTCGTGTTCCTTGAGTGCCCGAGTCGTGCAAAGCTACGGGGATGTTTGGTAGCAATTAGCCCGACCGGGTACTCCCAATCCACCCGAGCGGGCATGACTTGAGGTGTTGTTTCCGCTCCTTTCGCTCGGTGTTTGAGTGCTCACTTCCATCCGTGGCCTTGCACAAGTCGAACCTTGTTACTCAACTTCGTTTTCGGGGTTAGATTGCCATATTCACTCGTGTTTCTCCTCATGTCTTCGTTTCCTACACAAAACACGAAATGTAGATGAAATCCTCGAATAAACTCGATAAATGAATGAAATCTAATAAATCTACCTAAAACTAGACCTAAGAATGA
>CM071874.1:28775839-28856958 GCA_036759665.1 Gynandropsis gynandra
GAATTATGCCCAGCAGCAAGGCAACACTCAATTCGGGAATTCTTACAACCCGAGTTGGAGGAATCACCCGAATCTTTCGTATCGAACGACTCAACCAGTAAAGTATTCGGGGTTTCCACAAAGGCAGAATAATTTTCAGCAAAACAACCAGCAATTCCAGCAAGCTCAGCAAGTTCCGCAAACTCCTCAACCTCCTCAAGCCTCTTCGTCAAACCTTGAGGCGGTATTGCTCGAATTTATGAAGAAGCAGGAGCAGCAACAATCGATTCGAACCAAATTCGACGCGGATGTGGGGACAGCGATCAACGAGCTCAAAACTCAGATGGAATCCTTGAGCAATCATGTGAAGAGTTTAGAGAACGCCGTCGCACAGAAAGCTGCCTCATCCTCTCGGGATCCCGGACAGCTCCCAGGTAAACCCGAATTGAACCCGAGAGAGTACGTGAATGCTATATCTGTGTGCAGCGGTGATGTGGTTGAGAATTCGCCGTCGAAAGAGCGAGGGAATGCTGCTGTTACATCCATGAATAGAGGAAAAGGTAAGGTTGCAATTATGGAAGGAGTCGAACCGGATTTAAACAAACCATACGTTGCTCCACCGGCATACAAACCTCCAATACCGTTTTCTCAATGGTTGGTGAGCAGTAAGAATGAAGAACGAGTGGGCAGATTTGTAGAGGGTCTCAAGAAGCTTGACATCAACATCCCATACGTAGAAGCCCTCCAAAAGATGCCTAATCATGCCAAACTCATCAAAGAGGTACTGTCCAAAGAGAAGCACATCGAAGAGAACGAGACTGTATCACTCACCGAGGAATGCAGTGCAGTTCTTCAAAACAAGCTGCCACCAAAGTTGAAGGACCCCGGAAGCTTCTCCATTTAATGCATAATAGGTAATTTTAGATATTGAAAATGCTTTGTGTGATTTAGGAGAAAGCGTGAGAATCATTCCACACTCAGTCTTCAAGCGGATGGAGTTTGGGAATCTGAAACCTACTAAGATGACTCTACGCCTCGCGGATCATACGATAAGGTATCCGGTGGGAATTGTTGAAAACGTTCCCACCATGGTAGGTAAGCTTTGCATTCCCACTGATTTTGTTGTACTTGAGATAAAGGAAGATGCTAGGACGCCTGTTATTCTCGGTAGACCGTTCTTAGCTACTGCACGTGCCTTGATAGACGTACAACAAGGAAAGCTATCCTTACGTGTCGGAGATGAGACGATCGAATTCAACCTGTCCAGCCCCATGAACGACTCCTCATTCAAGGAGTCTTGCTTTACAGTCGATTCGCTGGACGAGTTATCAAAAGACACACATGATCAAGTAGGTGCTTCTAATCCTCTTGTACGATATTTAACACGAGTTTGCACGAAGGAGCTGAGATGTACACGAAATTCATGAGTGCTATTGCAGCACTAAGAGACGTCCCATGTGAGGAGATACCACACAATATGCATGCTGGTTTCGCAGCGGAGAAGACGTCCGAACTTGAGCCCGACCCACCTCCGTCTTCTTCTCGGTATGAGTATGTTGAACGTGATAAAATATATCCTACTATTATGAACGCTAACTTGAGTGCAGATGAGATGAGAAAACAACCCACACGCCTGAAGAAGCGTAGGAGAGTCAGCTCTTCAATGTGTATGCACGACAATTATACAGAGGACAGCCACGAACCTTCCACCGAAACTCAAAGGAGGCTGCACCCGCACTTGCATGAGGTACGAGAAGTCTTCACACATGGAGACGTGGAGCTATGGAGCGATTCGAGTGGCACATTCAAAGCTAATGGACAGCGGCTAAAGTTCTACCAAGCCTCTCGAACGATCGAAAGTGGAAACTCCATTTCCCTTTCCGATCCACCGGTCGCGCACACATGAGGAATGGAGACGTCAAAGCTTAAAGACGTTAAATAAGCACTTTCTGGGAGGCAACCCAGCTTTTTGCTTTTATGTTTTCTTAGTTTTTAGTTTGAGACTCGGTTACTTATTTTCGTTAAAAAAAAGAAAAAAACACGATAAAAATACCACCACAAACGTGCTTCACTTCCTTTACCCTCCATCGGAGCTTCACGTCGAGGATGTCGTTCAATTCAAGTCTAGGGGAGCAGCTCACATTTGTCAGGTGATTTCATTTCATTTTCTTGCATCCTCCCTTTGACTTTGTAGTTTTTAGGTTATTTTGTGGTTTTCAGTTGTTTTTGAGTCAGAGTCGTCCCAGGCACTTGTCCGGTGTCAGATTCTGAGATGAACCTTGAACCTAGGATGCTTAAGAAGTTGGTCTTTCCGTGAGATTTTGCATGATTGAGCTAAGTTTTCCCTAAGCGTTAGAGCTTATTAGTCGGCTGAAAAACAATAGGTCGTAGTTCTTTAGGAATCCTAGTGTTGCTTGTGGGGGTTTAGACGAGGTTGCTAGGCTAGTTTATCGTTTATTCTCTCTACCCAGATGGTTCTACTTCGTGTAGACGATGCTTTACTTCTGTTCTATTGAGGATTAAAAACGCACAATAACACTCCACTTTCAAAAGAAATAATGCCTAAAAAGTATGATAAAAATCGATATGAATGCATCAACCTTGTTACTCTTTCGGTGGCTCGGGTCCAAGTGGTGGGTTGGCGATCATCTTTCGAAGTCCTAAGGGCATGGCACGAAAATCCGCCTACTCCGCTGCACTCTTAACCGAGATGCATGAGTGTACCGTGATCGGTAGTCTGGGTCTAAGTAGAGGCTGGTTCCCTTCAAATCCGACGTCCTAGAAGCCTAGTGTGTATGCAAAGAAAAAAGAAAAAAAAAGTCACAAAAAGAAAATAAAAAGAAAAAAAAGAAAAAAAGAAAAAGAAAAGAAAAAGAAAGAAAGAAGCTCGGAACGAAAGAAACAAGTATCCTCGGTTGATCTAGGTTTAGCATTGTCTGAAGTCTTGTTTGGTGAAGGGAGTTACGGTAGCTTGTCTAGTTTTCCTTTGATTTAATTTCTCATGGGTAGCCTTGGTGAACCTACGATTAAGACTGAAAACATGATTAGGCCGAATTTGCTCTCGACATGCTAATTGATCGGTTAGGTTCGCTTTAGCGGTATTTCTAGGAGAAGGGGAATTCTCGGATTTTTACACCCCACATGTTCCACGCTTACGTTTGCTTAGGGACAAGCAAACATTCAAGTCTGGGGGATTTTGATCATCTCGTTTTCATACGTATTTCTTGCACGATTTAAGGGATGTTTATGAGATATATGTGTTGCTTTACGTATGATTCCGTATCCATTTTACTTGTTTTTGTGTTTTCATGTTCTTAGAGGTTTTTACGTGTATTCGGCTCCTTTTGGAGCTAAAGGAAATGCACGGAGCTAAGGACCAACATCGAGGATCATCACGGGACAAACGGGACGAGATTTAGCATGAAGAGCCACCACCCGATTGGGCACAACTCACACCCGATCGGGCAAAGGCTAGGGCAAATTTTGGTGCGCATTCACGCACGACTCGGACAAAGAAACGCCCGAGCAGATGCCTCACACCTGACCGGGCGTACATCATGCCCGATCGGGCACCCCATGCGGATCGTGATCCGCGCGACCAAACCTAGTCGTACCCGAGCGGGTACATTGAGCGCCCGAGCGGGTCGCGACCCGAACAACAACTTAAGTTAAGTTCATTTAACTTAAAATAAAAGGAAATTTGTGGGGGGATTAATGCAACAATTAGACCGACTTAAAGGACATAAAAAGAGGCCAGAGGACGACATTAGAGGGGACTTTTGGATTCAGTTCGTGATTGAAGAGATTCTTGTGAGGAGGCACACGAGGAGCATTAGAGATCAACCCCCAAACTTCGGTTTTCCTTTGGTTTTCATGTTCCTTAGACTTTCTATTTCGTTTATGTTTGTTTACAGACGCATGAGCGAGTAGTTTGTTTGTTCTAGGAGAAGGGATTAGCCCTTGGCTATCCCGGAACCACTTTTGATTTATCTTGAATGGATCTTCCCGTTTTCGTTTATATATTCTTTATCTGAGTGCTTGAATTTACTTGTGTTTACGATGGCCACGTAGATGCATGTGTTAGGGGTTAGGAGAAGGACCAAAAGGAGAATTCTAGTCCTAGAAGATCAAGTTTAGAACAAGCGATGTTAGGCCACGAAAGTAGGGTAGCAACGGTTGAGGGTACAACGGATGAATCATAGTTCTTATGGGTGTAGTTCAATGTGTCAGCCACGAAAGTAGGGGGCAACTTGACTAGATCACGTGTCTATGCCTCGAGAGAGGGTAGATATCATATTAGGATCGTCTGCCTTAGATAGCTTAAACTGGGATTGCATGATAGATAGATTGATTGTTGGTTTCGGTAGTCTTGTGGTGAAACTGGATTCCTAGAACGCTTGTCTTATCGTTAGACTTTCAGTATTTCTAGAACCAATTCGTTTATTTACTTTCAGTATTTCATTCTTTAACCATATTCGTTCGTTAGCAAGTTTGATTCACAGTTCAAGTCTAGATTGTGTTGCGTAGTCTCTGTGGGATCGACACCTAAAATACTACACACGTGCCGTGCACTTGCGGGTAGTTTAGGTTATTTTATTTAACTTTGAGAACGCATCAAACCTGCGCGGGTAGGGGTGGGTGCACGTGCGGGTTGAGTCTCGGCTGATGGATATTTGGCTTCTCCCTGAGCTGTGTCCATGCATCCGTTCTTGCCGGCGACTGAAATTGGCTCCCGGTGCAATCGGACGGTGGTATCTCCATGGGATGGACGTCGCGATGTTCACGTTCAATTTTCTCCGTTGGTGCATCCATCGTGGTAACATGCATTACGGGTTCAGTCGTATAAGGCTTCTTGAGTGCATCGTCGAGCTTGAACTCGATAGACTCGTCTCCAAATTTCATTACCAGCCTGCCTTCAGCGTAATAGATGACCATTTTTGCCGTGTTGAGGAATGGTCTTCCCAAAATGACAGGGATATACGGATTGATCTCCATGTCCACAGCAACAAAGTCAGCGGGGAACCAGAATTCTCCCACTTGTACAGCAACATTCGTCAATATACCCACGGGGTTCCGTACGGATTGATCAGCTAAAGTGATTTGCATGCGCGTGGGCTGAAGATCTCCTACTCGATTAAGCTTCTCAACAAGAGATAGTGGTAGCAAGCTTACAGTCGCTCTGATATCGCTTAGTGCATGCTTAATCTCACAATCGTAGATCTTACAGGGAATGACAAAGTTACCTGGATCGGACATCTTCTCGGCCATGGTAGGGGGCTGTATGATCTCTTTGAGGAATTTTGCATAGGATAGGATCTTCATGAGCGCGTCGTAGAACGGGATGGTGACTTGCAGCTTCCTCAGGAGTTCCACAAATTAGGCGAATTGAGCATCGTCGCTATGCTTCCTTTGGCGCTGCTGAAAAGGTAAGGGTGGTACCCTCGGGGGAGGTGCTACGTAGGGCAACTCCCTCTCTTCTTCCTCGATCTTCTTCTCTTTCACGCTTCGATTCATGGGTTGTTCGGTCTTATCAGTTAAAGGCTCTCCTCTTGCAGCTGTGGAAGGCATGGGTTGCTCTACCGTGATCCCGCTCCTTAGGAAAATGGCATTTACTTGGTCGTGGGGGTTTGCCTCGGGTTTCCCGGGGAGCTGTCCGGGCTGTCGGCTCGACCCTTGGGCTAGCTGTGCCACTTGCATTTCCAGGAGGTTTAAGTGCATCCGGAAACTGTCCATCCTCTTCCTCATGTCCTCTTGCTGAGCCCTAATTCCTCCAAGCGCACTTTTCTGCTATTGATACATCAATTGGAGCATAGAAAGAATTCAGAGTCACTTGAAGATTGTGCGTGAGGCTGATAGCCGTAGTCTTGGCCGCTCCCTCTCGGCTGGAAACCTTGGTTTTGGTTTCTTGCCATTATCCGCAGTTGAAAATCCTGCGGGTTTGCTACATTGCTCGTATTACCATAAGAGAGGTTAGGATGGCTCCTGATGTAATTTTCCTGGTAGGCCCGATTGCTGACGTAGTTCTTCCTCGATCCCTTGACCTACGGATACATCTTGTCAGTCAACATGAAAGCCAGCTATCATCCTGTATATTTTGCCAACTTGTTGCTTCAAATCCGTTAATTCTGGGTTGGCTACGCCTAACTCATTTACTGCCGCTTTGGATAGGTAATTACGGTTGTAGTCCCCGATCTTCTTGCCTCCTTCCCTCGCAATGCTCTCGATCAAGTTCTCGAGTTGATTGAATGTGAGGTTGCTGAGGGAACCACCACCCGCTGCCACGATCATGAAGCGTGTGGTTTCTGGGAGACCTTGTATAAAGCTCATGATAAGATACTTCTTATCCATTCCATGATGTGGGCATATTCGTTGATAGTTCTTAAAGTGCTCCCATGCATCGTGTAGAGTCTCGCCTCTTTCTTGTAGGAAAGAATTTATGCGATTCTTGGCGAGTAGCGTCCTGTGATCCAGAAATAATTGTTGCATGAAACGCTGCTCCAGATCATCCCACGAGGTAATTGATGCAACAGGCAAGTTGAACAACCAACGTTGCGCTGCATCCTTGAGCGAGAAAGGGAATGCCATCAAGTAAAGATCCTCCCGCGTAACTCCCGTGCCAACTTTGGTAGTGCTGCAGAGCATCTTGAAGTCCGTGAGATGGGAGTTCGGATCTTCATTCTCCATTCCTCTAAAGGAGGAGTTGTTGAGCATTTGGATGAAGGCGGGTTGTAGCTCAACCTGATTATCTATGGTGCGAGCCATGCACGAAAGCAACTGAGTGTGCTTTGGAGCGGTGTAGGCTCCGTAAGTTTCATCAGCAGCAGCCATGTCGGGGTTATTTGTGTGATATTCTTTGCTGCTTGCGCTGTCGGTTTCTTCCTCTTCGGAGGCGTATATCTCTTGACCGCGCTCTCTATCTACTTCGGACTCAGAATCCGCTAGTCCAATCCTCCTCTTTCTGCGCAGGCTTTGTAATGTTTGCTCCACCTCGGGATCGTATATGAGGAGCTTTTGTGTGGAGCTTCTCATACAAGGCTTCCTGCACAACAAGAGACGAAATACCAAAGTGCAGATCCGCGGTAGATAGAATAGACTCGATAAAAAAAACGAAAAGAAAATGCGAAAAAATGACTAAGACTCCGAAAAGGACTAGAGCTTAATCTAGCTAATTCCTAGTCTAGGCCGTAATTAGTCCTCGACAACGGCGCCAAAAACTTGATGTGCGGAAATTCAAGCAATAATATTTCCTAGACCACTCTACCACAAGTATACGGTTCGTGTAGTACCAGGGTCGAACTCTAGGGACTAATGCAGCCTGTTCTAAGAACATCACTAAACTAAGACGGGGTAAAATAGATGATGACGTGGTGTAAGTATCTAAAACACTAAACTAAATGATGATAGCGATGGAAGGATAAGGAAGACTTAACGATTAAGAACACTACGGGTTTCGGGATACCGATGTAACAACGAAGGATCATAAACCTATCGAATTATCTTGACAACGGGAAATTCATGCTCTAAGATGAGGAGTGATTATGCCGAGCCTAAACCTCTTAACCATAATTACGTGCAATCCTATCTTCCAGCAGCGATTAACTCGTGACTACGGCAGCGTTAAGCGTGCAATCCTAATTCCTAAGCGATTAACCGACCGGTCATATTCTCATTAATCAAACTTAACCTACAATCAACAGTTCTGGATTCATATTTTAACCTTCCAGCAAAACACGAATTCCTAAGTTACTGAGCGGGCAGTACTAGTATAAGCATTTACGATGTTGATTATAGAATTGAATATCAAGAAAAGTACGATAGATCTAAGCATTACCGCATAACTTGTACATCAATTACAAAACCAATTTCCCTAGCCCATAGTTGGGAATCTACTTACTCATGGAGTTTACTGTCAATGAAGATAACACAACCCTAAACATGATAAAACCTAGGAAATACGATGCCTCGATCTTCCCTATCGTGTTACCGATGTCCGGATTGATGCCTCTCTCCTTCTCCAGCTCTCCCGAGCCTTTCCTTGCCCTAGTCGTTGCCCTCTCCTCTCTGGAACTCATCTACCCTCTTCTTTTGCTCGTTCAAACTCTAAAAGTAGGTTGTTGCGAGAAAGGCGGCCCGCTCGGGTACACGTATTACCCGGTCGTGCAGAAGGCAGGCCGATCATGTACATCGTCCAGCCTGATCGGGAACCAATACCCGACCGCGTGGCCTACCAGCCCGAGTCGTGTAAACTCTCGGGAATTTTCATGTCAAATTCCAGCCCAAGCGGGTACCTTCTTTTCGCCCGAGCGGGCATTGTCACCCGATCATGTTGTCTTTGTGCCCGAGTCTTGTAGATTGTTGTAATTATCCCCGTAGCTTTTGCCCGAGCGGGTAGCCTCAGTGCCTGAGCGGGCACTCTTCATTTCATGTTTTTTCTCTTTTCCGCTCAATGCTCGGGTGTTCCATTAAGTTCTGTGGCTTGAATTTGGCTCCAAGTAATTTGTATCTTCAATATGTGTGGTTTGATTCAGGAATTTGCTTTTTTACGCTCATTTAGGCCTTGTCGCCTTAAAACCTGAAAACCAATAAAAAGGGTGTATATAAAGAACAATCGTATCGGAATTGTAACTCGTGCTATGAAATCTATGCGAAAACGATGTGAATACCTAGCCTAAAAGTGATACATTCTACGTGTTATCAGAAGCTTATAAGGTCTCGGATGTTTTTGGACTTTTAATCCGAACTTTCGAACCATAGTAGCGCTTGCAACATTCGTGCAACTTCCTCCAGTGATGATAACGCTACAAACCTTTCCATGAACAAGGCAGCGGGTGTGGAATAGATTTTCTCGTGGTTCTAGTTGGTCACCCTTAGTCTGCACACTCAAAGAATGTCGTGCCACCAGCAACTCTCCTTTGGCCGGTTCCTCCTCATGCGTCTCGTCCGAAAGTTTAGCCGCTTCGTCCTCAGATTCGAGCTCGCCATAGTCACGAAGGATCATGACTCTTTTGTTCGTGCACTCGTTTGCGTAGTGTCCTCTCCCGTGACACTTGAAACACTTCACGTCCCGACATCCCGAGCCCTTGAAGTCGTGGCCTCAGCCTTCCCTTTGTGTCGCGGCGCTGCTGGACCTAACTTCGTTGCATCTCGGCTCGCTGGAATGACCTTGGGCGCATCGCGGCTTACTCTAACCGTGTTGTCCTTCCTTTGATAGATCGGTTTTTCATCCCGTTGATGGCCATATTTTCCAGCCCCATAGCCCGATCATGAACTCCTTCACCGCTGGAGTTGTTGCTCGATGAGGATCGCCTTGTGGAGCATCTCCTCAACCTCCACATAGTATTGCATCTCTAGATGGTTTTGGATGTCCAGATTTAGTCCTCCAATGAATCGAGACATCAATGCCTCTCTATCCTCCAAGATGTCAGCCCTCAAAATTAGCAACTCCATTTCTTGATAATATTCTTCCACGGACAGTTTTCTTTGGTGAGCCTCCTTAACCGCCGATGCACTTCTCGGTGGTGATGACTCGGCATGAACCTCTTGCGCATAATGGTTTTCATTTCCAGCCATGCCGCTACTAGGTCTTCACTATTTTGTTGCCTAGATATCATGAGTTGATCCCACCAACTCAAGGCGTAGTCGTAGAACTCCGTGGCTGCCACCCTAACCTTTTTGGCCTCGGGGTAATGATGACAGCCGAATACGAGTTCCACCTTTTTCTCCCACTCTAGGTAGGCGTCCGGGTCGGCTTTACCATGGAACGATGGGATTTTCAGCTTGAGACCAGCGAGGTCATCCCTCGGGTCGTCTCGTCGTTCCCTCATCTCACGCCGCCTTCGGTGACTACTTCGGGACGAGGATGAACTGCCTCGTTCGTATTAGTTGCTGTCCTCCTCATGCTGGTCCCTTTCTCGTTTCTGGAACGCATGAGTCTCTCTCGGTCGGGTTGGATGTTCGGGTCAAAATTCTTGCCAAAACTCCTCCATTTTGTTAGTGATACTTTGCTCCGAACGAGCCACGAGAGCCTCGATTAATCTCTCGTTCACCCGGCTGTTTTTGGCTCCTTTATCCCCCATGATGCTCAATGGTTTTTGAATGTACCTACTCTTGCACTTCCTGCACACTAGCGCACAGAGCAACCACAAGCGGAAAACAAAACAACGAAAAGGAAATAGAAACGTACGAGTAGCAAGACCCGTAGCACGTACTATATATATATATATATGCATTTTTTTGTACGTTCCACCCTAGCTATGATCGAAACAATCAAACCGTGAATTGAACTAACCTTTTCGATAGAACGAGCTCTGATACCACTTGATGTGATCCCGCTGGAACGATGCTCTAGACTAAAGGTCGGATGAATAGGCCTTGCTGCAACGAGTTGCACAAGGTGGGTGGAGCGATTGGTCATATGAGAGTTGCGGAAAGGCTCTTGATTCACCGGCCCGTCTTCGAAGGATATTACGCACCAACGAAAAATGAACGAACGTTGGATATGACACACCAACGGGTTGCTGGATATTACGCACCAACAAAGGATGATTTCACAAAGGAAAATCAAAGATAAAATTCAAATTCAAGATTGTCTACAGTTGAACAACATGGCCGGCCATAACAAAACAAAAACAAGGCCATGCAACTTATCAGTGTATCATTAAATGCTAGTCACCATGCAAGGCAACAATGAAATAATCTAGAAATAGCTAAGACATTAATTGGACAAGTAGTAAGATAAGGCGTTGGGTTGCGAACTTGTCTTGAAACCCTCGGGTTAATAATTAAGTCACAGAAAAGTGTGTCGCAGCCTCGTTAAAAACCCATCGTTGGAAAACCCCGTCGGACAAAACAAACGAAGGAAAAAGAGTACACGCGGGTCACTTTACCTAATTATTAACCGTTGCGAGTTGGGCTTTGACTTGAAGAACGATACGTATGTTAGTGACTTCACGTGGACTTGAATATTCGTCTTGAATGTGGATGATCGCGAGGATCCCAATGATTGCTTCCTTAAGCTTCGTAGCTTTGGCTTTCCTCCTCCCTAGCCCTAGCTCGGGTCACAGGACCAACGTCGTTCCGTCTGGTCACCTCTGACTTTTGGTTTAACTCGGGATGACTCTTCATTCTCGCAGGTCACATCTCGGGTCGTGTAGCTCGGTTTGCACAGGTTGCGTCTCAGGTCGCGCAGGTCGCCTCTTCTTCAGCGTTGTAGATCGCATCCTCCTCTACATTATTGGTCGCGTGCTCGACATCGTTCGGGATCATATCACCTGAAAAAACAAAAAGTAAAAATTATTACTCTCTGTGTAATTGTTACCCTTGTGACCCTTGTGTAGAAGGATAGACATTTGAAATTTCATCAATGTGGAGTCACATTGGTAATGGAATAATGCCTAAGTTGTGACTTTTTCCCAAAGTAATGCAACTCGTATTCATCTAAGATTCCTCTCAGCTTCGTTATTGTCTCGTGAGGATAACACTTGGTGGTGATCTTTCGCATTCTGTTCATGTGCTTGATTTCAACCGACTCAGTGAGTCGAAGATGGTCATGCAACTCCTGCAACCCTTTCGACTCAACCGACTCACTGACACTCACACCCATTTCAAATCAATAAACCCTTTTACGACTTGATAGCCTGCAAAACCTAGAAATTGATATACTTACACTTATTGATGCCATTGAAGATTGACTACGAAACACTATTTGTGATTGTGTTTATGGTATAAATTATATTTTTATTTTATTAATTGATTTATTTTATTATTATTTAAACATTTGTTTTATTATTTCATCAAGAATGACATTTTAGACCATAATACGACAATCGTGGGTAAAAGTTGTGACCAAACGATTAAAACTTTGATAATAATGCAAAAGTTTAACTATTAAGCTCATCTGACTTAAAGAAATCGCCTCCAGATTTCAGTGTTCATAATTGTTAAAACTTACATTAGCTTTTTGTTAGTTTTTTGTTGAATAATCAGTAAACCAGACCATGTCTTTAGCAAATTTTGTTGAGCTTTTTTTTTTTTGCTATTTTCTAGAGATTTTGTTTAAGAGAAATTTAAGCTCTTCTTAGAGAGCATTGTTGAGTGAGTGTGGTTGGTATTGCATAAATAAGAAACTTCTTTCTATATTTTTATATCCACAAAAAAATTTAAAAATGTTATCAGAACTTTTTTATTTAGGGGACTTGTGAGACGACTGATCGGAGATGTAAGAGACAAATTTTTCTCTTGCACCGTCCATTTTTTATGATGAAAACAATCAGGCTTAGACTGTGAAAATGACTGTCAATTTCGAAGCTTTAGATCTTTGGGAAGCTGTAGAAGAAGACTATGAACTGTTGTCGCTGTCTACAAATGCAACTATAGCTCAAATGAGGAATCACAAAGAAAAGAAGACCAGAAAACCTAAAGCTAAAGATTTCCTATTATCAGCTGTTTCAACTACCATATTCACTAGAATCATGAACTTGGGATCAACAAAATCCATATGTGCCTATCTCAAAGAAGAATACCAAGGAAATGCAAGAACAAAGAACATGAACGTGTTGAATCTAATATGGGAGTTTGAGATGTCGAGGATGAAGGAATCGGAAACTATCAAAAAATATTCCGGCAAGTTGCTCGGGATAGTGAACCAGATGAGTCTATTGGGTAAATATTTCTCTGATGAGAGAATATTTAAAAGAATTAAGTTTATTATGCTTGAAAAGTATGAGTTAAAAATTTATTCCTTGAGAGAATCTAAGAACCTGTCAAGCATTTCCTTGGCAGAGTTGATGAATGTGTTGTAGGCACATAAATACAGATGATTGATGATATAAGAAGGATCAATGGAGAGTGCTTTTCAAGCAAAGGCACAAAAATCACGAGGAGGTAAAGAGAAGAACTACAAAAACAAAGATGAAACATAACCAGCTTGTGCTTATTGCAAAAAAAAGGTCATCCATAAAACAGACGTTGGTGGAGACCTACTATTAAGTGCATAAAATGTGGCAAACTGGGGCATGTGAAACGTGTTTGTAAGCTCTCCATTGTTTGTTGCAACTTGTTTTATAAAAAGTGATACGTCAAGTGATTCTTGGTTGATTGAAAATGGCTACACAAATCATATGACCCATGATCTAGGTCTCTTCCAAATGCTTGATAAAAATATGTGGCTATAGAAACATCATCGGGTTTGAAGTGTATTAGTGATGTTCTATATGTGTCGAATATCGATCAAAATTTTTTTAGTGTTAGGCAACTAGTTGAGAAGAGGTTCAAAGTCTTATTTGAAGAAAATTGGTTTTGAATAAAAGACGCATGAGGATGTGATGTGTTTAAATTCAAAATGAGAGCCATGAGCTTTGCTTTAAATCTAATGGAGGAAGGGCAAACGGTATAAACGAGTGTTTTCGGTGGTGCAGAACTATCACTACAAAAAAAAGTCTAATATTAAAGGACATATAATGGATCAGTCCATTGATGACGTTCCTAAGAGATTGTAACAGATTTCGGAAAATAATTAATGGTCACAATTTCATTGCAATTATGAACAGACGAGCAACATATTATATCCATTGCAAAAGTCCGTTGAAACACCATTGAAAATTGATTTTTTATTGCAACGGATGTCCGTTGTTATGAGCAATGGGCATCCATTGCGAGTATCAACAGATGCTCATTAGAATGTTTAGATTTTTGAGATTGCCATTTGTATAATTCAACATTGTGTTTCAACGGACAAATGTTGGTATTATCAACGGGTATTTGTAGGTATGATCAACGGATGACTGTTGGAAAAATCACTATTTATTGATCAAACTCGAACCTTCTATCATGAATCCATCAAAACAAAAAAAGATCTCATGATCGAGGAAGTTACTAAAGAATTCTTACATGGATTGGAGTAGTTCATGAGTTTTATGTAGATACAACTTGTGTGTCAAGAACGCGGTACAATGTTATGTCCCTACAAATGATGCAAAACATGAAATATCAAAGTCAATAAATTGTTTACATAAATCTTTACAAGGTGGGTTTCGTAGAGAATTACGAAATTTGGTTATTTCACGGCGAAAATTGTGGCGTTAGAGATATTGTTCAAGAAGCATAAGAAATAGAAAGAAATGAAGAAGTTGTTTATAAATCATCGACGACCATTCCATATGTGGAAATGGTGTCAGATGCTTTTCTTGGAGTTGTTGAGCAAACGTATGAAGAGATGCTGAACAATGAAGCACACTGATTTTTCAACCTATTAGATTCAACGAAACAATATATATATATATATGAAGGTTGTCATGAAGGTCAATCTCGTTTATCTTTGTCCTCAATATCGATGGGTATTAAAACATTCTACAGTGTTGCTAAAAATTGTATGGATTCATTTTGTAAAATCATGCGTGAATATTTACTAAAAAATAATCAAGCTCTCTAGACGTATTACGAAAAAAAGAATATTTTAAAAGATTTAGGAATGACACATGAGAAAAATAATGTTTGTAAAAACAATTGCATGTTGTTTTTGGGAAATGATAAAGACGTGTTGGAATGTAAATTTTGTGGTGCAAGCAGAATTCATCCAAAGAAACCATCTTAACGTAAATATGTACCATACAAAAATATGTTCTATATGCCTGTAGCAAACAGGTTGAGAAGTGTATATGAATCGAATAAACCACTACGGCAAAGAGATGGCAAGCCGAACACTCGATGGGCGAAGGGATAAAGCAACATTCGTCAGATGGTAAGGCTTGAAAAGATTTCAATGAAATATTTCCTGAATTCGTGTATCGAAGTCAATATTCACTATGGTCGGTGATATTTTTTTCTCCATATAACTTGTCTCTCAATATGTGTCTGAAAAGATAAGTAATGTTTTTGACGTTGCTGATTCCAAGACAAGAACATCCGAAGAAAAGTTTTGATGTCTTTTTACAGCCTTTTATTCATTAATTAAGGGATTTGTGGAACAATGGAATTCTTGTTTATGGTGGGAGTACGACGTAAAATTTCACATTGCAAGGGGTCTTGTTGTGGATAATTTACGACTTTTCTGTCTATGGAATGTTATCTGAATTGAGTACACATGAAAGATTGGCATGTCCATATTGAATGGAGGATACAGATTCATTTCGACTAGTACATGGGAAAAACCATGTTGGTTTGATTGTCACAGATGATTTCATCCTCGTGGACATACATTCAAAAAATATAAAACAACATTTTTGAAAGAATGTGGTACAAAAAGAAGAGACACCCTGAATGCAAACAGAAACACAAATCATGTACGAACGATTAAACATACTGGGAGATTTACAAGAATCAATAGAATGCGATGGATATCGTTGACATCGAAAACCAAAAGGCCAAGGTGAATGGCATAACTGGTAGAAATGTAGTATTTTTTGGGAACTACCATATTGGAAACCACTAATATTACGTCAAAATTTGGATGTTATACATATAGAAAAACAAAATTTAAATAACTTCATCAACACATTTTTGAATATGATAGGCAAAATGAAGGATAATATAAAATAAAAAAAAGATTTGAAGACAATATGTAGAAGACCTGAGTTTGAGTTACGATATGGAAGGGCATCTATCCCAATATTTAGATTGTCTAGGCTAGCGAAAACCTCATTATTAAGGTGGTTTAAAGAAGATGTTAAGATTTCATATGGATATGCGTTGAACATTTTCTCAGTGTGTGGATATTGTGGGTTTGAGCAACTCCGGTTGAAAAGTCATGATTGTCACGTTTGCATGCATCGACTCATTCCAGTTGCATATATTGAGCTCTAACCATGAAATGTTAATGATGTGTTATGCGAAATTAGCATACTTTTCAAAGATATAGGCTCAACAAATTTAAAAAGGGATGACTTGAAATTATTTAAAAACAATATCTGTGAAGTATTATGCTCTTTGGAAAAAGTTTTTTTTGCCTTCCTTCTTCAATTCAGATCGATGTATCCCTTCGATAAGATTTTCTTTCATCTAAAGGAAAAAGCAAAAAGCAAAGCAGTAGTTGAAAGATCTATTCATAAACAGTGCTTGTTGGTAGAAATAACATATTTAGCATATTTTATTTCGATTCGCATTTTCCGACACAAAAAGACTCAACAGAAGATCACACAAACTATCTATATCAATATAATTCTCAATTAGGGACAATTCTTGAGATCTTTACATCGATTGGACGTACAAGAGGGAAATCCAAAGAATATTGACTAACACGAGAGAAGTATAATCACATCAACACATATATATTACTAAATTGTCAAGAGATATTACTTTTCGAAAGGTACAAAACGACAAAAAATTATCTTTTATTTACAAATATATATTTATAATATATATATATATATGTGTGTGTGTGTGTGTGCGTTAACATACTTTGTGATGAGTGTTTATATTTCATAGCAATCGCATAGTTTTTTATCATATTTTTTAGGACATTTCGATATTTTGTATCCAATTGTGTGAATATTTCTACAATATAATCCTAGCAAGTGCCTTTTGTAATTTAGACACAGAAATGAAGAGTATATAGAGTAAAAGGTGACATATATTGATCGCAGAAAGAACAGGAGGCTAAACGGGTCAAGACATGACAAAAGAATGACTCGGTCAAAGCAATTAAGCGGACGAGATTTAAGGAGAAGAATTGACTCGGTCAAAGTAACAGAACGAGCGAGATTAGAGGAGAAGAAATGACTCTGTTAAAACTTGAACTGGTCGGGAAAGATTAGAGGAGGCGTGCACCGGCTTTAGATGTCCTACTCCAACTCGGATTAGGGTTGAGGACCCTATAAAACCCAAGCTTCCTCCCTTTTGATCAGAAAGTCTGAAAATAAGTTTGAACCATTAGAGAATTGTCCAGCAAGTCGCCGAAGGACATATCTAAACCTATCACACACGCGGAGAAAGAGAAGATGGAGCAAAAGAAATCCGATGAAGTAGGAGACACACGAAGGCACACAGAGACATCATTGAACTTATTCTTTCTTTATCCTTCTATTTCTTTCATGTTGTCATTTGAACTCATGTTTGAGTAGTAGGATTATTCTAGGAGAAGGGAGTAACCCTAGGATATCCCGGAACCCTCGTATTGATTTCTATTTATGATTGCAATTTCCATACCCGTTGGATCCTTTTTCTATGCGCTTAATGTTTATGTGATTGTGAAGGCCACGTAGTGGAATGATATTAGTGATCCGAATGAAGTACAGAAAGGAGAAAATTGAAATTGAACATATAGGTTTAGGACAATTTAGGTTAAGCCACAAAAGTAGGAAAACCTAGATTGACGACTCAAAAACGAATCACGAAGGTTAATGGGTGTAGACTAGGTTACCAGCTATGAAAGTAGGAAGTTTGATAGTTTATGCACGTATATATGCCTCAGAAGAGGATAGTTGATAGATTAGGATCGTTGCCTTTAAATCGGATGGGAAAAGCATGAGTAGTCAATTGATATGCACGGTTCTAGGTGCTTAGTTGTGAAACCGTATTCTAGGATATTTGTTTGATTGGTTAAAGCATCGTTTTATTATTCATAATTAGTTTAGCTTAATTTCATCACTCTTTATTCAATTTTTATACATTGATTTGATTGTTTTAAATGTTTTGTGTCGCTAGTCCCTGTGGGATCGACACCTAGATTCTACACTACACACGTAGGGGTAACTTGTCTAGTAGGTTTAGGTTTTATTTAACTTGAACATGCATCAAGTTTTTGGCGCCGTTGCCAGAGACTTGACAACATGCTAGGCTTTGACATAGGATCACGCTTAAATTTTTTTCTTTTAATTTTCGTTTTTTGCACACTGATTCCCCCAACTTTGGTTTTGAAGGCGCATGTTTAGATCCTAAGGTCCTACAAGTCTACTTGAAATTGATCCAGAGATTAAAAAAACTAATAGGAAGCTCAAGAAGGAAAAAGGTCAAGAAAAGGCAAAGAAAACGACAATGCAAGAAGGACACACTAGAGACAACGTCATGGATGAAAGTCAAGAAGGATTAATCGCGATGGGTGAACGCCAAAACCAGATGGGACCACAAGTTGCACGTCTGCTGAACGACTATGTGATTCCCAATCTCATCAACGTCCAAACTACGATTAGAAGACCTGTTGTGGGTCGAGATAGTTTTGAGATTAAACCCGCCATGATTCCAATGGTGAGACAGAACCAGTTCATGGGCTTAACACATGAGATCCACACTAACACTTGACGGAATTTCTGGAGCTATGTGACACATTCAAGGTCAACAGTGTGCCTCTCGACGCGGTACTTCTTCGCATGTTCCCTTTCTAAATTGGGGGTCTTGCGAAGTCAGGGCTATAATCTATACCTCGCGATTCCATCACCACTTGGGACCAACTCTGCACCATATTCCTTACAAGATTCTTCCCTCCAATAAAGACGATTCAGTTCAGATGGCAGATAACTGTCTTTTGATGTAGGGAATAAGATATGGAGTGATGCACAAGGCGTTCAAGACAAATGGTCAGCACCTTAAGTTGTACAACACGTCATAACCAATGAAGAAAGGGTTTGCAGTCCCACTTTTGGACCCTCCTAGCACAGATGCATGATTTTATGAGGCATCGAGCTAATGACATTAAACAAGCACTTGTTGGGAGGCAACCCAATGATAAATTTAGGATTTCACGTTTTCTTTTAGGAATAAGACCAAAGAAAAAACCGAATGTAGTATATATGTTTTTCTCTGATCCTTTGAAAAAAGGTCTTTACAGGCTTGTTTTTTTGTCTTTATAGGAGCGACATGCCGAGGACGGCATCCAGTTTAAGTTTGGGGGAGGCACATCACGTATACTTTTTTATGTTAATTTTCAATTTTTTTCTTGAATTTGCATGTTTTTATTTAGTTTTAGGATGAACTTTACATTGGGATAGAGATATGAATATGATATTTTCAATGACTGAAATGAACATTGATCCTAGGATGTATTAGATGCATGCCCTGGCTATGAACTTTGGTGGAAATGTCTAGTTTATTCTCGCTCGAGGCTATAATGTCGTAGTTCATGTGGATTTGGGTGTTGATTGTTGTTTTCGAGGATAGGATGGTTGGGTTTGTGACATATCAATTTCTCTCTATCCAAATGATTATGCTTCGTATAGACTACGCTTTGTTAAGATGAGGATGATATTTTATGCTTTACAATCGAGCTTGTTTTGTAGACAAGAAAAGAGAAAGAAGAAAGAATAGAGAAGCATACGAACACTCCGTTGTCAACGGCAAAATGCAAAAAACTTCAATGCAATAAGTAGTGCATCCTGCATAAAGGAACAAGTTCCATTTGGTGGTTCCGGTCTAAGTGGTGGATCGAGACTATCTCTCTACGTCCTAAGGGCACGCGTGACAACAAGTCTGACTACTCTATTGTAGTATCCAAATGAACCACATGTCACTTTCTTGATTTGTTTCTTTGATATGCTTACTCATGGGTGGCCCTGATGACTCCAAGATGAAAGCACGACTAATAATAGATCATATTAGATTTGGATTCATCGGGTGATCCCTTTTACCGTGTATCGCGGATGTCTTAGGTGAAAGGGGGACTTGAGCTTTCATTTTCTCCCATTACATTGCACGTTTAGGATTGTCTAGGGAAAAACAAACATTCAAATCTGGGGGATTTGGATGAGTGTTTATATTTCATAGCAATCGCATAGATTTTTATCATATTGTTTAGGATATTTCGATGTTTTGTATGCGATTGTGTGCATATTTCCGAAATATATTCCTTGCAAGTACCTTTTGTGATTTAGACGAAAAAATAAAGAGTATATAGAGCAAAAAGGCCACGTATATTGATCGCAGAAGGAACTGGAGGCTAAACGGGACAAGATACAACAAAGAAATGACTCGGTCAAAGCAACAAAGCGGACGAGATTGGAGGAGACAAAATGACTCTGTCAAAGCAACAAAGCGTATGAGATTGGAGGAGAAGAAATGACTTGGTCAAAGTAATAAAACGGGTGAGATAAGAGGAGGTGTGCACCGACTTTAGAAGTCCTACTCCAACTCGGATTAGGGTTGATGACCTTTTAAAGCCCAAGCTTCCTCCCCTTTGGTCAGCAAGTCTGAAAATAAGTATGAGCCATAGGAGAATTATCTAGCAAGTCACCAAAGGATAGATCTAAACCTATCAGACATGCAGAGAAAGAGAAGACAGAGCGAAGAAATCCGAGGATGCCGGAGACACTCGAAGGCACACTTAGACATTATTGAGCTTATTATTTCTCTATCCTTCTATTACTTTCATGTTTTCATTTGAACTCATGTTTGAGTACTAGGGTTGTTCTAGTTTAAGGGAGTAGCCCTAGGCTATCTCGGAACCCTCGTAGATTTCTATCTATGATTGCAATTTCCATACCCGTTTGATCCTTTATCTATGCGCTTAATTTTTATGTGATTAGGGATCCAAGTGAAGTACCGAAAGGAGAAACTCGAAACCGACATTAGGTTTAGGACAATTTAGATTAAGCCACGAAAGAAGGAAAATCTAGATTGAGGACTCACAAACGAATCACGAAGATTAATGGGTGTAGACTAGCTTACCAGCCACGAATGTAGGAGGTTTGATAGTTTATGCACGTCTCTAGGCCTCAAAAGAGGATAGTTAATAGATTAGGATCGTTTGCCTTCAAATCGGATGGGAAACACATGAGTAGTCGATTGTTATGCACAGTTCTAGGTGCTTAGTTGTAAAACCGTATCCTAGGATGTTTGTTTGATTGGTTAAAGCATCGTTTTACTATTCGTTATTACTTTAGCTTAATTTCAACACAATTTATTCAATTTTCATGCATTTATTTTATTGTGTTAGTCGTGTCGTGTTGCTAGTCCCTGTGGGATCGACATCTAGATTCTACCCTACACACGTCTCGTGCATTTTCGGAGTAGGTTTAGGTTTTATTAACTTGAACACGCATCACTTTCATTTCTTGATAGTTGATGAAGAAGTAATGGGTACATATCCTCATCTAAATGGCTCATGGTTGAGAGGTTTCTTTAGTACACGTATATTCGTATATATATGAACAAAATATTATGTTATCAGTATTCATTCGTTTTTATCTTATTTAGGTGAAAGATTCTGATGAGAGATATCATACCTAGTTAAATGATTTAGCTAATGTTCTAACAAGAAATGTTTTGTGTTAGCCAATTTTGTTTACTCATGGATATACATTCCACAATTACGAATACAAAAACATCAAAGCACATGCAATTACAACATTTATGTTAATAGTGATATAGAAGGTGATAATTTCTTTGGTATTCCAGTAGGTTGAATATCTCAATCACGTTGGATTGAAAGTTATGCTTTTTAAATATCAATGGTTCGACTCAACCGTAGGATGTGGTACACGAAAAAATCGATGACAAGGAATTGACATCAACCCGACACAAAAATATGTAAAGTATGATCCATTTATCACAATAGATCAAGCATATCAAGTATATTACGTACAATATCCAACAACATTGAAACGTCGAAGAGAGGAATGGTGGGTCGTAGTTAAGATTAAGCCGCAAAGAGTTGTAAGTATAGACGAAAAAGAATATCCGTTGAAACTGATCACCCTGAGCCGATATGGTTAATTGAAACAGACAATCCAGAGAAGATTCTCGTAAGAACTGACATAGATAGAGAATACATATGTGATTATGAAGACTCATCCATCGAAGAATCAACCGAAGAAGAAATGTGAATTGTAAAATTGTTTTTTTAACATTATATATTCAAGTTTCAACAGATATCTATTGGTAACAGCAATAGAAACCCGTTGAATTGTTTAAATATTTTGATATTTATACAATTATTAAGGATTTCTCAATTTTCAACGGGCATCCAATTCTCACTCCCAACGGATGGCCGTTTCCAAGGTTCAGAAGGCTAACGAAGGATCATTTAATTTTCTAGTGCGCATATAGATGATACATCGCACATCTATATCGTTTGGATGCATGATATGCTTGCTCGATTGCGCTTGATGATGAACAGTCTAAGCGCAAGTATTACAAGAAGAATGCCAAAGTAAAATGGGCAACGAACGAGGTATTCAACCAACTTGTTCAAAATTGGGAGTTAGAGAACTTCAAGGTTAAAAGAGGGAAGACCAAAAAATGTTGGTACGACGAGAAGTTTCTCAGAGGTGGTCCGCATCGCCATATCTCAGGATCAAAGTCATTTCCGAAAAGAAAAAAAAGATTTGGTAAAGTTTATTTAAATTAATAATTTAAATGTATTGTTATACAAAATTGTTAAATGGTCATATTACTATAATATTACAGATGCAAAGGATGGAAAGAGATTCGACTCTTCTTAAATTGGTTGTAGGGACCCATTCCAAGAAGAAATTCTTCGTTAGGGAAGATGTCAACGAACCTGAGCTGGTCGACTCTCGAGCGGAACATACTCTAAAAGTTGTGACAAGAAGATTACACAACATTGAAAAGCCATCGGTTCAACTCCCAACGATCTTAGTCCTTTACAAAAGGATAAGATTTATTTAAAGGTATGTATTAAGAGTATTGCTATTATAATTCTTTAATTACAGAACTTTTTTTAATGATGTACAAACTTTAATGTGTTTTATATTGCAGTCTATTAGACTGTATAAGGGACGTCTATATGGTCTAGGTTTGCTATAATAAGATATCGTCGAGGACGCCAGACGGTATCTCTCGTAGTCCAAGAGACTTACACACAAGAACTATGCATCAAGAAGCTCGAGAATCCACTTCGAAAAATACAAGATGAGCTTCGAGATACTCGAGTGTAGATGCATCCCATGGAGAGCATTATCGAGTTGAAGACTGGTCGAGCATATCAGCCACCACCACCTACAGGGGCAATAACACCGAGACAAGAATCGATCATTGACTTCAATGCAACCCCTTTACGAAGTGTGAGCGTGCATGGGGATGAAGACGGTGGTATCGGTTTAGACGACTTGTAGTAAATTAGATTTTTAATTTGTATAAATTTTATTTATATTAAAATTTTTATTATTTTTAAATTTTTTTCGTCAATATTCCAATAGACGCCCATTGAAACGTTTCATTATTTTCAATGGGCATCTGTTGGATTATTTTAAATTCCTAGCGTTTTGGTTTCCAATGTGTATCCATTGATGACTTCTGCTATTTTATTTCAATGGGTATCCATTGAAGGATTTTAAATTCCCCCATTTTTGTTTTCCAATGGGGTGGTAAACGGACATTAGTTGAAATCTGTCAACGGACATCTGTTGCACGTTTGCAATGGATATTTTAGACACGTTTGCAACACGTTTATTTGCAAACGGACATTAGTTGGAGGACCTCAAAGGACACCATTGAATGGTAGTAAGTACGATGTTGTGTTCATTGATGACTACTCTAGATATTATTGGATTTATTTTTTGAAATCTAAATCTAAGGTTGCTAATACATTTTGGAGATTCACGAATTGGATGGGAAATCAAAGGGTTTGTAGGATACAAAAGTTGAGATCTGATAATAGGAAAGAATGCACGAATGGAATTTTTGACAAGTTCTGTGAAGATACTTGTATTGAACGCCAATTTATAGGAAAAGAATGTTTACTTGTTGAGAAAAGTCTTGTACGGTCTTAAACAGGCTCCAAAGGCCTTGTACAGTAGAATTGATTAGCATCTTCAGAAGCCTGGATTTGTTAAAAGTATTTGAGATGACAAACCTTGGTTTGATGTCTTACTTTCTAGGAATGGATGCGAAACAAGATTGTGATGGGTTTCCATAAGCCAAAAGCAGTATGCAAGCGAAATACTTAAGAAGTTTCGCATGAAAGATTGGAAAAGTACCACCACGCCAATGAATCATAAAGAGAAATTCAACAAAGATGATGGATATGAAAAAATTGATGAAGGTCAATATAGGAGCTTGATTCAGTGTCTCTTGTATCTTATAACCACTAGACCTGACATAATGTTTGTTGTAAGTTTACTCTTACGGTTCATTCATTGTGCCAGTGAGATACACTTCCAAGCTACCAAAAGGATTGTGAGATATATCAAGGGGGCAAGAGATTATGGCATCAAATATACTTGTCCTCAGAACTCTAAACTTGTTGGCTTTTCTAATAATGATTTGGTAGGATCAGTTGATGATATAAGACTGAGGATCAAATTGTTGATGTGTTGACAAAGACTTTATCAAAGAGAAGATTCGAAGAGTTACGAGGCAAAATGAGAATCTTTAGCAACTAAGGGAAGGAGGAGATTTGATGAAAATTGTCTTACCTCTTAGTTTTTTTGACGAATAATCGGTTAAACAAACTAAATATTTACAAAACTTTGTTGATTTTGTTTAAATTTTGTTTAAGCTCTTGAGTGTGGTTGGTATTGCAGAAATAAGAAAGTTTTCTATATTTTCATATCCAAAAAAAATTAACGGAAATATCTGGGAAGTATGTGTCGAGCATTGCACAAGTGCCCATTTTATCAATTGCTTTGGCAAAGCGAAAGAGCATACGGAACTGTCTAACTTCCAGCATTTCGCAAAATTTCTTTTACAACTTGGTAAAATAGTTTAATATCTGGATTTAAGAGTATCTATGAAAAAATTGAACTGTCTAACTTTTTGTTTTTCTTCTTGTGTCTGGCAGATGTCTTAGTCTTCCTTATCTTATGAGGACTCACCTCAAACATAACGAACTGGGTTCATTGGAGCGCCAAAAATATATTCCAACCCATCCATAAAAGGATATATTATTTTATATATATATATATATATGTATATTTGATTTAATTTATCTCTCTTTATATAACTACTCGCAGATAATTTTGTTCCGAACATTGGACAAGTCCCGATTTTATGAACCGCATCTACAAAACGAAGAGCAGATGGAAGACTCTTGTCGCTCCACCTCCAGCATTTATTTTTTTGGTAACGAGGGGAACCCTCGCTAAAGTTTATTTTACAACTCTTATAATATGTTTCATATAAATTATAGGTATTTGTGAAAACAAAAATTGATGAGATATCACAAAGAGAGCAAACCTCGAACGGACAGACGGAATGGATGGATCGAACGGAAAAACAATCATGCGGACGCACGGGATGCTGACGAGTATGTGCGGGACGCTGAAGAGGACGTACTTGAGGCTTACGAGGACGCGGATATGCGGACCGTTGACGAGATTTGCGGACTAACGCTCGCATCCGATATTCGCGGGCCGGCTAACTTGTAGATAAGACTTTGTACGAAAACACCTAAATGGAGGCCTTCTCGAAGTCCAAATTCGATGAACAAAGACCATTGGAACTAGCACTCAAAGAGCTTTAGATTGAGTGTCGGATCACTACCGGAACTTCACTTTTCCGGCGACATTCCGGTGACGTTTCCGACGAGACGTCTAGTGCACATTTAGAGCCAAATTTTGAGGTTTCAAGCATGTTGAAGGGGTCTTGGACTAGATCTAACACTAGGAGGCTACAAGAGAAGATTCAAGATATCTTGGAAGCCCAAGAGATTGAACAGCAACATCATTTGAAGGGTTTAAAGCCTCACAAGCCCATGGACCATATAAAGACCCATCAAGAGGAAGTGTTTTGGATTTGTGTCATTCAATTCAAATTTGATTCAAATTGTACCAAGAACACCTATAATTTAGGGCTTATTTCGTACATTGTCAGTAGGAATAAAATCTAGGAAGATTAGTGGTCAATAAGAGTCTTAGACTTTTGAATAGGAGAGTAATGTGGGAAGTTTGTTTTGGCCTTCTTTCTTTTTAAGGAGGCACACATGAATGATAAAATAAGTCATTTTCGAACCAATTACAGACCAAAGGATCTTAGCTCATTGCTCTTGAGATTAAGAGATTCATCTCACATAAATCGTTCAAGTCCGGGACTTGCTCGATTCGACTTATCAAGTAACGTACCACGGTTGCTTGTGGAGTTTTCTATCCTCCTAAGAGTTCTAGAGGTGCATATGCTCAAGGGTTTTTGACAGTCTCACTGAGATTTAGGCCAACGTTCTTCAGCACGTATCCATCTACGGGTTCAAAGGCATCCATCCGCACAACCGAGTGCAACGCACGATCCAGCCGCGCATCAGTTGGTATCAGAGCCACGTTCTCACGGTTGTATCTATCCAATTCTTGTTCATTTTAATCCTAAAGGATTTGGGTTTTCTCTCTCTTGTAGGTTCATCCAATGAGTCATTTAGGGTTTAGATAAAAAAAAGCAAACAAACGGCCAAAGAGCCTAAAAAAACAAAGAGAAAAAAGAAAAAAAACAAGAGAAAAGACACGGCCAAAGAGCCTAAGAAAAGAAAAAAAGAAAGAAAACTAAAAGTAGAAACAAAGAGTCCGAAGGGCAACTCCTTAGAGATTGAACCAAGGAGAAACCATCCTAAGTTCATCACCAAAGAGCGACTCAACACACGAGAAACACACCACTCGCGGCAAAGGACTTGGATCCGGACGACGAACACGTTTTGGAAACGTGAACTCGAAGATAGGGAGTCCTAAGGAACCTGAGATCAGTCCACCAACGGATCCGAAAGGAACCTAGTAGACCTCACAATCATCAGGGACTAAGCTTGATAAGAAGGTTGAGTGATTATCTTCGCTTGAATTCGTTTGTACGTAGGTTATTTCTCAATTTCTTTTGTGTGAGTACTAACTTGTTTTGGTCACATTTACTTTGATTCATCATGTCCAACGAGAGTGAAGGATCAGTGAATAGAGTACCGGAGCCTCAAGTGACACGAGAGGAATTTCAAGCTCGCCAAGAGCAAATCGCGAATCTCACGCATCTCCTCATGGTTCAACAATAACCACCGCGGCCTGAAAGGGGAGAACCGGCTCATCCAAGGCCTAATCATGATCAAGCCAGGCCTAGAATACCACCTAGGGGAGGCCAAGAACTACATCCTAGAGCTGACCTAGGAGAGGAGAAGATCACAATGCAAACTTGCATTTTGGCCGATACGGTGGGGAAGGTGCAAACGGACCCTCCGATGACGAAGATGACCTATCCTTCATGGCAAGACGAAGCCAAGGGGGAAAAGCACCACATAAAGACCTTCATGACCATGACAACGTTGGTGTGAGAGTTGACATTCCCATGTTTACCGGGGTAGCAATCCAGAGGCATACTTGGAGTGGGAAAGACGCACGAAGATGGTGTTTGATCTCCACGAGTACACCGAGCAACGAAAGATCAAACTAGCCACTGCTAAATTCAGTGACTACACTTTGATTTGGTGGGATCAAATCATCCATTTCAAAGGATGAATGGTGACCAACCGATCAACACATGGCGGCAACTCAAGCAAATCATGAGAAGTCGATACGTACCTTCATATTATTATGAAAAAGTGCGTAACAATCTGAATTTCCTTGTATAGGGATCCTTATCCGTGGAGGATTATTACAAGGAGATGCAAAAGTTGATGGTGCGGGCGCAAACTCAAGAGGACGAGTGGACCACCATGGACCGCTTCAAACGAGGCCTCAACATCAATATTTTAGAGCAAGTGGAGCCACATCGGTGCCAAACACTCAATGAGCTACTGGATCTCGCCATATTATATAAGAGACAGCCACTAAGGAGGTCGAGGCATCAACGGTACGGAGGAAGCAGCTCCAACACGCGGTAAAGTGTTTCGCAAAACAGCCGCCCGGATCGAACCGTGCAGCGACCCGCGCGCACAGACTTGCTTCCAGATCAGGCACCACGCAGCACGGACCGGGAACAGCGATCAGAACCACGACTTCGGCAGAATCCAAGGGAAAGCGACTGAGCACTGAGGCTCGACCTCAGACCCGACATCCAATAGCCTAGGAGAGGGAGGACTGAACCGCAGACAAATAGAACCCGAGACATCACTTGTTTTTGGTGTTCCAGACGAGGGCATTACGCGCAAGATTTCCTAAACCGATTTTCTATGATCATTCTCGAAAACGGCGACATCGAGTCTGATCATTCATCCGATCGAGAGTAACAAGCAGAAGAAATAAGCTCCAAGGAGGAGATAGACGAGGATCCAGCGCTTGGAAGACTCTTGGTGACATGATGGGTCCTTAGCACACAACCTAAGGATGATGCGGCCGAACAGCGGGAGAACATCTTCCACTCTCGAGGTCACATCCACGACAAGATATGCAGCTTCATCATCGACAGCGAGAGCTGTACCAACATCACGAGTACCATTCTTGTGGAAAAGCTCGGACTCACCACTCTCAAGCATCCGAAGCCATACAAGCTCCAATGGCTCAATGATAGTGGAGAGACGAAGGTCATCAAGCAAGTTCGGGTACCATTTTGGATTAGAAGATACAAGGATGAGATCCTATGTGATTTGGTACCCATGCAAGCAAGTCACCTCTTGCTTGGCCGTCCTTGGCAATACGATGCAAAGGTGCAGCACGACGACTACACCAACAGATATTCCATCCGACACAAGGGCAAGAAGAACAATCTACTGCCCTTGTCACCGAAGCAAGCCTACGAAAACCACCTTCACATCGTGGAGCAAGCTAGAAAGGTTGAGGAACCCAACAAATCGCTCATCATCACCAAGGGTTCCAAGAAGGCATTGCTCGCAAACCAGTCGATGGTTCTCGTACGGTATAAGGAGACATTATTAAATGAAGAGGTTATGCCTTTTGGTTTAACTAATCCACCTACTGCATTCATGACGTTGATGAACCATGTTCTTAGGACTTTCATTGGAAAATTTGTGGTAGTATGCTTTGATGACATCTTAGTATACTCTAAGAACATTAGTGAGCATGTAGAGCACCTTAGAGCGGTTTTAGGTGTTCTTAGAGCGGAAATGTTATATGCTAACATGAAGAAGTGTACCTTTGCTACTAACAAGTTGGTTTTTCTAGTTTTTGTTGTTAGTGAGCAGGGTATCCTTGTGGATCAAGAGAGGTCCAAGTTATCAAGGATTGACCATCACTAATCACGGTTGGAGAGGTTCGAAGCTTCCTAGGCCTCGCGGGGTTTTATCGATGATTCGTCCGCAATTTCAGAACCATTGTAGCACCCATGACCGAGCTCGTGAAGAAAGACCGAGCCTTTGTGTGGCGAGACACACAAGGGAGAGCATTCCAAACACTCAAGGGGAAGCTGATCCACCCACCTCTCCTATCTCTCCCGAGTTCACCAAGACATTCGAAGTTTTGATGAAGATCATCGACAACACCTATCAACTTTATTTTCGAGATAAGTACAACATTAACTCATCATTCAATATCACTTATCATAGCCCTTGTATTGCAGATGAAGCGGATTTGAGGGCAAATCCTTTTCAAGGGGGAGAGAATGATGAGGATATCACAAAGAAAGCAAGCCTCGAAAGCCTCGAATGGACGGACGAAACGTATGGGTCGAACGGGAAAGACAATCACGTGGATGCACGGGATGCTGATAAGGACATGCAACGCTGACGAGGATGCACGTGAAGCTTACGAGGACGCGGATATGCGGACCGTTGACAAGACTTGCGGACTAACGGTCGCGTCTGATATTCGCGGGCCGGCTAACTCGGAGATGAGACTTTGTATGAAAACACCTAAATGGAGGCCTTCCCAAAGTCCAAATTCGATTAAACAAAGACCATTAGAACCAGCACTCAAAGAGCTTTCAGATGAGTACCGGATCACTACCAGAACGTCACTTTTCAAGTGACATTCCGGCGATGTTTCCGATGAGACCTCTAGTGCACACTTAGAGCTAAATTCCGAGGTTTCAAGCATGTTGAAGGGACCCTGGACTAGATCTAAGGCCAAGAGGCTACAAGAGAAGATTCAAGACATCTTAGAAGTCCAAGAGATTGAACAGCAACATCATTTGTAGGGTTTCAAGCCTCACAAGCCCATGGACCACAAAAAGACCCATCAAGAGGAAGTGTCTTGGATTTGTGTCATTCAAATTTAAATTCAAATTCAAATTGTACCAAGAACATCTATAATTTAGGGCGTATTTCGTGCATTGTGAGTAGGAATAAAATCTAGGAAGATTAGTGGCCAATAAGAGTCTTAAACTTTTGAATAGAGTGTAATGTGGAAAGTTTGTTTTGGCCTTCTTTCTTTTTGAGGAGGCACGCATGAATAATAAAAATAAGTCATTATTTAACCAATTACAGACCAAAGGAGCTTAGCTCATTGTTATTGAGTTTGAGAGATTCATCTCACACAAATCGTTCAAGTCCGGGACTTGCTCGATTCGACTTATCAAGTAACGTACTACGGTTGCTTGTGGCGTCTTCTATCGTCCTAATAGTTCTAGAGGTGCATATTCTCAAGGGTTTTGGACGGTCTCACTGAGATTTGGATCAACGCTTCAGCACGTATCCGTCTACGGGTTTAAAGGCATCCATCCGCACAATCGAATGAAACGCACGATCCAATCGCGCATAAAAAATGAATTGTCTAACTTTTGTTTTTTTCTCTCGTGTATATCAAAGAGTTTGGTAGACGTCTTAAGTCTTCTTTAAACAGAACGAAATGTCAATCCATTGAACGCCAAAAACATATTCGGAGCACTCCAAAAAAAAGTATATCATTATATATCGATATATATATGAGTATTTTGATTCAGTTTATCTTTCTTTATATCAAGATAAAAACATAACAAATCGGGAATGATTATTTTTGTCAGACTAAGTTGTATGCAAAGAAATATATTGGTCAAACTCACCGTAATCAAGGCATTTAATCTAGGATGCTCTTTTAAAGAGAGAAAAAGAGCATAAAAGGGGTGTGAGATACTTCACTGCATATATAGAGGTTACAATGAACACTCCAGGAATGGATACATGTTTTGTAGCTAAGTTTCAGATCTCAAACTTATTAAAATTACATAGGAACTGATGAACATAAACATAACATTAACTTGATCATCCTCGTCCATTCCAATAATCATTTTATTACATAAGATTGTTTACCAAATAGTTTCCACATACCTCTAGAGCGACGAGTCTTACCTGGCAATTTTCCTTCACCAGGGAAACGGGAACGGGAACGGGAACGGTAGAAATCCTCTAGGCGGACCGCGTCCTCGTCCCGTAAACATGAACGGAGGCGGTGGAGGTGGCGGAGGCGGCGGTCCACAGCCAAATGATGGAGGACCACAGCCAAATGGCGGTGGACCAAAGCAAAATGGAGGTGGAAACGGAGGAGGAAAGGACGGCCCACATTGCCAACCATAATCTTCTGATTTGCATTTTCCTGCGATCATGAAGAACTTGTAGCCAACGGTTTTAACGGGGTTAGAACCCCAAGCAGCTCTGAACTCATTGATTAAACTTCTCGGCAATAAATCAACCCCTTGTTGCTTTGCCTTGACAACGAGCTGCCATGAATTCAGGTAATTCAAGAAACCGTCTAGGGACAATTTCCAAGGAAGATCTAGTGCCAATGGATTCCCCTCAGAGCCTATTCCAACACTTTCAAAAGGAAACGGTATATTTTTGTAACCGGCCAGTGCCATGTTGGTTCTTTCGGTCCTGAAAGGGATCGTAGAGTCCGAAAGCCGTTGGAAGACGCGGTCTACCGGGGGCGAGACAACAATTTCATTGAAAACCCAGATACCGATCACGCCTCCTGGTTTTCGTAGTACACGTTTGACGACTGCATAGAACTTTTGGATGTCGAAGTAGTGCAAAGCTTGTGCTACAGTTACAAGATCAACTGAGTTTTCTCCACCAACGAGAGCAACCAGCTGATCCTCCGACATATATTCTGGGGTAAGACGGTAGGTAACTTTTTGGTGCTTCGTGGCCTTATCCAATTGCGACTGGTTAATATCGGTTGCCACCACATTGTTGTAGTAATCAGCAACCTATGCAGGACAGAGGATTAGTTAATCAGGATGCTCTTAGACTTCTATTAATTTTATATGGTTCGAAATGTTATATGGATTCGTGTCAGAACAACATGAAATCCTAAAGGATCCTATTTTGTTAAATGTTACTATGAAAGAAATGATTTAACCGTTACTGTAACGAAAATGGTGTATGTTGAGAAACACATTGTTGGAAAATAAGAGTTAAAGATTCTAACCCCGATTGCGGCCTGACCATTCCCAGTACCAACATCCCAAGCACGTTCACGGTAAGTGGTTTTCTCAGCGAGCATTTTATACCAAGAGCTTGGATACGTCGGTCGAGACTCCTTATATGCGGCAGCTTGTTCGTCAGTCAGACTTGCCATTCCTCCCATCATTTTTGTCTGTGGTTATGTTTCTGGTTCTTCACGTTCTGTTCTGCACCACGGTTGCAATGTTACAATGTACGAGATTAATCATATTTATGCAAAAAAGGAAATACCTTCTTTTTCTGTAATGTGACTGGAGATACCCCAGGACATATGAATTATAACCACGCGATTTTAGTTTGGAATTTCTTAATGTTACTGAATTTGTAAAGTTACGAATCTTCCATTAGGTATGAATTTTGATGTTTGTTTTGTATTGATATAGTCAATGTCTTTTCACTTTTGCTGCAAATCAATTTTACAAAACTGCATCAAACATTATAAGAAACTACATCATTTACAATTAGAGAATATAGCATAAAAAATATCCAATTATTTTATTTTAATCTATAAAAATGAATTATTGTTTTCAACCTAAAAAACCCAAACATATATTTTTTTGCCTTAAAAACACTAACTATTAATTTGATAAATTTGTGTTTTTTTAGATAAAATTAAAAATCTAAAGAGTTAAATATGATCTAGTGTTTTTGTTTGTGTATGGATATGATTAATTTGATAAATTTTTGTTTTTTAGACAAAATGTAAAATTTCGAAATTTTTAGGTTCAAAGTAATAATTTGTGTTTTATAGGAAAAAAATTAAAAAGTTTGGTATTTTCTACACTATATTTCTAAAGTTAGTATTTTTAACGTAAAAAAAAATAAGTTTGGGTTTTTTTAGGCTAAAGATAATAATTCATGTTTTATAGATAATAATTCCTTTACAATTACAACGGAAATTTCCAACGGATGCTACTATTGTTTTTTTCAACGGATAACAACGGTAAACAATCATTGTAATACCTATATATAAATTCCTAACTATTTCTTGACATTGTAAAATTGTGTTAAAGAAACAATTTTAAAGGAATACGACAACAATGAATCTTGTTGTGGACAACCAAATTTTTTACGAGACTTATGGACATATCAGACGTTGATCTCTCATTCATCATAATTTTGCCTCACAAAAGAGGTTGGAAAAGGATGAGTATTGGGTTATTTCTTGAGGATGATAGTACGTCGTTGGAGTACCACTGTTACAGTAGAAGGAGTCGCTGCAAATAAAGTAATTCGAGGAAGCCATCAAATTTGTCTCAATCAAAATCTTTGAGATTGATCAAGTCCTAGAGGTGTTTAATAAGGACTTAGATTGAGTTCATACAAATTTGGTCGGTTTCGCCAAAATCGAGTTCAGGATGATCGAGCTCACTGGAAGTAGTTTCAAGAAAAATGACGAGGGAATGTTTTAATAAGCAACAATCATGTGTGAGTACAATAGCATTGGGACAATCAAGTTGAGAATTCTTGATGATTCAGTGAGGGTTCTGCAACCAATAAGATACATTATATGATTGAAGAGCAATATTATTTTTCTTGGTGAATTTGATGTACAAGTGTATACATAGAAATCTATTGGAGAAAGTTTTAGGATTAGTAAAGGGTCCTTCAAGGTACAAAAATGAATGTTATAGAATGGGTTGTACATTCTTTTTTGTATCAATATATAAGAGGATCATCCCATAATGTAAATGATCCAAAAGCAAAGATAAACATGTGGCATAATTAAGCAAATATTAGCTGAAAAGGGAGTGCTAGATGAGAAGAAAGTTGAAAACTTCAATTTTTGTGAGAGTTGTTTATTGGGAAAGAGCCATAAATTGAATTTTTGAATAAGAAAACCTACATTTGAGGAAGTTTTTAGTTACATAGACTCGAATCTCTAGGTTTCATCAAATGTTACTCCATCACTTTCAAAGTGTCACTAATCATGAAATCATATCAGGAAGGCTTAGATGAATTTTATGGAATCCAACGATGATGCATTTGTTAAGATAAAAGAGTTGAAAATTTTTGTTGAGAACACAACAATGAAGAAACTTAAACATTTGAGGATTGATAACCACCTCGAGTTATGCAATAGACAATATGATGATTTGTGAAAAGCAAGTGGAATTATGTGATATTGAACATGCATATGCACACCACAATAGAAGGACATGGAAAAAAGGATGAACCACACAATAATAAAAAAACAGAGGTGGATATTACATGAATCATGATTATGTGACGTGTTTTGTGTAGAAACTACAATGAGTGAAGTATATTTGATAAAAATATCTCTTTTCACTACTATACACTTCTCTGATTAAGGAAAAAACTTACTAATATGATTCTAAATCAATGTTCTCTCGTTAGATAAATAGAATCGAACAGAATCCTATTAGCAACTTGATAGTAGAATCTAGAATTTTATCTTCCTTAAAAATTAATATTCCAAACCCCAACTACAACCTCAGTATAAAACCCCAGACTTGGCAAATGACCACAACAATACTTGTGATCTAGTACTGATAAATCATATAAACACTTAGAATCTCTCCAAGAATTTTATAGGTGAATCTCAACAATTATAAAAAATAGATATTCTCAATTAAATAAAACTCAGTTAAAAAGTCAAATGATGGATCTCTTATTTATAAGGACCATAACATACAGAAAAACTAAATCAAATAAACCAACTAAAAACATATTAAAATGCTCGATAGCAGTCCACTAGTGTCATTCAAGTCGAGCAAACCGTTGTTCAAACCGAGCAACAAACCATGTCATGCATACATTGGTCAATATTTCACTCAGTCAAGCGACTCCCTGTTGGGGTCGAGCACTTTCAGCTCCATCAGCTTCTTAGTCCTCTCGGCCTCTTCCAATTTTAGGAAATGATGTATGTTTTCTTTGATGCTTCTTTATGTCTAGTGCCTTTGCAAGTTCTTCTGCCACCACTCTAGCGAAAAATTTCTGCAGCCTCTTAGTCTTAACCTAGGTGACCAATCCCTGTGTATTTGGTGCCTCGTTCGGGGCTTCAACCTTATCACTTAATTACTCACATCTTAAGAAGTTTGGGCTATTGTATATCTCCAAATGGATCACAGAAACAAAAACTAAAGCAAATGGGGAGAGTTTCTTGGCATATGGGAAAAGGGTATAAAGTATGGATTTTAGAAAACGAGAAATGTTTCATCAGTAATGATAGTCTTTAAGACCTGGACCCCCTGTACAAGAGGAATTGTATTGAGCTATAAATAGTCTTTAAGACTATCATGGTCTTAAAGACTACTTATAGCTCAATATGTAGATACCCTGAGACTAATAAAATTGCTCTTGCATTGAATATATCAGCAATTTACGTTGGATAAATCCAAAACAGTTCAAGAGGCACAAAATAGTAAAGATTAAAACTTGTGAAAACTAACAATAGAGGATGAGATGATGTCTCTAATTCAACATGAGACTTGGGAACTCGATCCAAATTCTTGGTTCAAAGTCAGATTAGTAATAAAAAGATACTCATAAATCAATGTTGTATACTATCAAGAATTATTCTTTGTGGTTGTTAAATGTCTATTTTCGGATCGAGTTATCACTGACGGTACATCATATTCTTAAAGTAGAAAAACTAGATGTCAAGACTATTTGTCTACAAAGCCTGCAAACATATATTAAACTAGATGGTTTCATTCTAAAAGAATATGAGGAGATCTTATGTCTTCTAAAAATATATCTATGAACTTAAAAAGACCTTTCGATAGTGAAAAAAAATGATTTCATTAATTTTTGAAGTAGCACAACTTTGTTAAAAGTTTATTTGATTTATGTGTTTAAAACAAGATAAAAACAAAAGAGGAAACATAATGTATCTTATACTCTATAAAAATGATATTTTACTCGCATTAAATGATTAGTAAAATTGTAGAAGATTAAGGATCTACTTAAAAAGGAATTTGGGATGAAAGGCTTTGGAGAAACCAAGAAGATTTTGCATATGGTCATTGATAAAAATAGAACTATTTGATAAAAGTACTTATATTTACATAATGATAGATTAAACGAATGTAATTATGCACATAAAATCTCGCTTCAAGATAAAAGAACCTTTAAAAGGATAAGATGACAACAACCAAACCTGATCTTGTATATTTCATATATAGTCTTGGTAAGTCGATTATAAGGAAAAAAATAGAGAACATGAGAGTGTTGTAAAATCGATTATGAGATATAAAACATGAACTCTTGGGAAGAAGTTACTTACTAAGGAAAACAACTTTTAAGGTTCAAAGGTATTGTAATGCCAAGTTTGCAATACTTCTTGATAGGCACACAGATTATAAAATACTAATGAATAAACTAGAAGGTTCACCACAAAAAAAACACGCGGTTTTGAACAGACAGATCAATGGATTCGTCCGTTGATGATGATTTCCAATGGACGCCAATAGATACCCTAAAATGATCAATGGGCTAATATCTGTTACAATCCGATGCAATTGGAAACGGAACTCCAACAGACTTTATCTGTTGATCCACCGTTAGAAACCCCAAAAACCGGCCACCGGATGGTCGTTGCACTGTGCAACAGGTGTCCGTTGACAGTCCAAATGGATTCCCGTTGGCATTGTGACTTTCGAGGTTGTCGTTATGATATTTCAATGTGATCTTCCAACGAGTATCCATTACACTTTTTAACAGATGTCTGTTGAAAAAACACTATTTAATAAACGAAAACACGGCTTCTACCACCATGCTATAAAAAAAATATATTTTCAAAAAAATTTAATCTTCATCAAATAAAGATATATATAGATCAAGAGAGTGGATGTATACCCGGGGGGCCAGTTCAATTCAGATAAATGTATACATGATGGGCCAGTTCAATTCAGATGGATGCATATTCGGTGGCTCAGTTCAATTCAGATGAATGTATCATTTTGAAAGGTTTTTCTTTCGTCTGAAGAAAGACATTAAAAACAAAGCAGCCGTTGAAGGATCTATTGTTAAACAATACTTTTTGGAAGAAATCATATATTTCAGCATATTTTATTTCGATTCGCATATTCCTACGAAACAAAGACGCTAAGCGGAAGATCACAAAATTATCTATATCAATATAATCCACAATTGGGTACGATTCCTCAGATATTTACACCAATTGGATGTACAATGGGTGAATCTGAAGAATATTGGCTAACACCAGAGGAGTATTACATCCACACATATATATATTACTAAATTTTCAAGAGCTATTACCTTTCAAAAGGTACTAAAATAATAAAAATCGATCTTATAAACACAAATATATATATTTATAAATATATGTGTTAGCATTTTTTCATTACAGGATATTTGATGGAAACGTTATGCGTACATATCCTCATCTAAATGCAGATGAACTCACGGAAATTAAACTTAAACATTATAGGTGGTGGTTGAGAGATTATGTAAGTAATCGTATATTCCTACGTTATATATATATATATAATGTTATTATGTAGGTCGAAATTTCTGATAAGAGACATCCTATATGGTTAAAAGACTTGGCTAATGGTCCTACACGAAATGTTATGTGTTGGCCAATTTTGTTTATTCATGGACACACATTCGACACATACAAACACACAAAGCATAGAAGCACATACACTTACGACATTTACGATAATAGTGAAATAGAGGTTGATAATTTCTATGGTATTTTGCACCACATCCTACAAGTGGAATATCTCGATCTCGTTGGAATAAATGTAATACTTTTAAATGTAAGTGGTTCGACCCAACCCTAGGACTTCGTACACGAAAAAAATCGATGGGGAGGAATTGATATCAATCTGGCACGACAATATTGTAAGTATGCTCCATTCATCACAATAGATCAAACAGATTAAGTATGTTACGTGCCATATCCAACAACATTGAAACATCAAAGAAAAGAGTGGTGGGCCATTGTAAAGATCAAGCAACGAGGAGTTATAAGCACAGATGAAAAAGAAGATCTGTTACAGATCATCCGGAACCGATACGATTAAATTATATAAACAATCGGGAGGTGATTCTCTTAAGAACTAACATAGATGGAGAATACATAAGCGATTATGAAGATGTTGACCCAGAAGATGCAGAAGATAAAAATGACGATGGATTCAATGAACAAATGAAGGAAGACTCGCCAATCGAAGAATCTACCGAAGAAGAAATATGAATTTTTATAGTTGGTTCTGTATAAAATTTTCTAACTTATTATTTTTTACCTAAATATATTGATATTTCAACAGATATCTATTGGAAACTAGCAACGGATGCTCGTCACGACACTTTAAGATGCCAATGGATGCCCGTTACAAATGTTCAGACCAACAACGAATGATGGTTAGATGGCGCCAACGGATACCTGTTGTTGTTTGGTAACGGATTCCCGTTGGTAGGTTGTTAACGGGCATCCGTTGCAATTTCCAATGGAAGCCTGTTGGTGGGTGTCATCATGGCTACACTATCCCTAAAACATCGGTTATTATTCTCAATGGGCATCCGTTAGAAATTAAAACGGATTCCCATTACAAAAGGAGACGAACCGTCGTTTCGGCGTCGTTTGCCACGGGAATGAAACTTCCAACAAGCATCCGTCGTTTCGGCATCGTTTGCCACGGGAATGAAACTTCCAATGGATGCCCATTGAGAACCCAACAGTCGCATCAATTAATTGTGTCCATCGAGTTGGCGTATTTTCCAACCGGCATCCGTTGGAAATTTCATTATATCATCCGTTGAACAGTTCATTCTTCATCACAATTTCAAAACCAAAATCCTCTCAAACACAAAACCTCCCAAATATTTAAACACTTATAAACAATATAAAATGAGAGCGAGATGATTCATCGGTTACGGTGGTATGTTGGCGGGCTCGGCAGGAGCCTCACCACCACCTCCATTGCCACCATATCAGCCTCCTTCACCCAAATCGACATCATTGATATTTGGTGAAGAAGATGATATGGTGGACATAGACGCTTTGATCGATAGTTTCGATACCCTAAAATCCAGTCCCAATTTTTTATCCCAAACGTCTTGACGGGACGTTGTGGTAAGACAGTAATTATATAATTTAGATTGTATTTATTTATAAATATTATCTAATAATTTGATTTTTCACATGCAGGTTTATGTGGATGATGTTCTGAAACATACAAAGAACAATATCATCCAAGGATTGCTATAAGATTGATTGTACAATTCATGGCAAGTGATGCTAGAAGTCATACGCCCGCCGATGGTGGTGTACATTCATCGTAAGTTAAATTTTAATATCCAATTTAACTTTTAAATTGATATATACTTTTATCTAGTAACTAATTTATTTTAATTTAATTTCCAGCGCGCGTATAGATGGCGGAAGAAGGATACGTTGCGTATCTACATTGCTTGCCAGACATACAAGTCCGATTGCGTTTGATGATGAACAATGCCAAGCGTAACTATTACAAGAAGAATTCCAAAACCTACCTAGGCAAGGGACGAGGTGTTCAACCCAATCGTCCAACTTTGGGAGTCCGAGGACTTCAAGACCAAGAGCGAGAAGAACAAAAAATATCAGTATGGCGTTAAGGTTCCCGGAGATTGACCGGATTGTCATACTTCAGGATCCAAATCATTCCCGAAACGAAAGAAAGAATTGGTAAAATTTATTTTACTGCATTTTTACAATTTTTTATCATACAAAATTGTTATCTAATTATATAACTATAATGTTATATAGTTATCAGACGAGAAAATTTATTTTACTGCAGAAAATCAGACGAGAACCGACTCTTCTTGAGCTTGTTGTAGAAACCCATGCCAAGAAGAAGTTCTTCGTCCGGGAAGAGAGCGACGAACCCGAACTCCTCAACTCTCGGGTAGAACGAAATGTGGAAGCTGTGACAGATAAGATCACATAGCAATCACAAACTTGTGGTTCAACTCCCGACGATCTCAATCCTTTTCAACAGAATAGTAGCAATTTGGAACGAATTTGTCCATTGAAAATTGCTTATTTTTGTATTGGTTTTATTGTCAAAGAAACGTCGGACTACTCGTGACTACTTGTGATTCATGTGTACTTTCTACTTTATATAGATGATATCCTATTGGCAACAAAAGATAAACAAAATATATAAAAGATTAATGATCTACCGAGAAAGGAATTTGAAAAAAATAGAGATCATGACAAACTAATAGTATCTCACACTAACTATTTGAAAAATATGCTTGAAAGTTTAGCCTGATAGATTCAAAGGAAATAAGTACACCCATAGAAGCTCTCTTTAAGTTAAAACAAATCGTAGAAGGATAAGTTTACAACAATATGGAGGTAGTTCTACTGAAATGTTGACAATGTAATATATGCAATGATAGACACTAAATCTGATCGTGCATACTGCAAAGGCTTTGTATGCCGATGTACAAGAAAGGAAAACAAAATACATTTTAGTATTGTTAAATGGATTATGAGATATTTGAAGGAACTGTAAGTAAGAAGTTAGTATGCTATAGATTATGGGTTTTTATATTGGGAATATAGCATAAAAAATATCAAACTATTTTATTTTATCCTATAAAACATGAATAATTATTTTTAATCTAAAAAAATCCAAATTTATATTTTTTTGCCTTAAAAACACTAATTTTAAGAATATAATGTAAGAAATACCAAACTTTTTATTTTTTGGCTATAAAACACAAATTATTATTTGAACCTAAAAATTTTGAATTTTTACATTTTTTCTAAAAACCACAAATTTATCAAATTAATTATATAGATACACAAACAAAGACACTAAATCATATTTTAATTCTTTGAATTTTTTAGTTTGTCTAATAAACACAAATTTATAAAATTAATCATATCCAAAGTTAGTGTTTTTAAGGCAAAAAAATACAAGTTTGGGTTTTTTAGGTTGAAAATAATAATTCATGTTTTATAGGTTAAAATAAAATAGTTGGATATTGTTTATGCTATATTCCCATTTATATTCTCATACATGTTTTGGATTATTCGAAAAAACAATTTATATGTTTCTATTAAAGTTGATTAGTGAGTTGAATTATTTGTTTGAATGTGGTATTTAAGCATTAATGGTGTTGAAGTATAAACTAAATTTTTCATGAGAAAGTTGTATTGATCTTGATAATAAACAACGATTCTCTTATTATGGGATATATTGTGTGATTGTACACACATACATCTTTCTTATCTAACGAAACATTAGTTTCCTTACAACTATTTTATTGCCCTGTAGCATATCACTGAAAATTAATAGAAATATAATTAAAATTTTTCATAACCTTCGAATAAACTTGTGTTAAAATGCATTAAAATTTATAACGTAAAAGCTGTCATTGAATTGTCATACTTGTGATTAAAATGACTATGAAACTTCTGTTAAAATAGCATTATATAATGTTGTAAATGCAATAAAAATAGGATCGTAGGACATAATTTTTAATTCAGGTTGTTGAGACATTCAAGGAGCATAAATTCAAATAAAGAGATATTGAAGGAGTCAATGAGAAATTCAAGGAGAAGAAGATGGAGTCAAGATTGGATCTGGAGAAGTCAATGCTGAAGGAGATCAGCAAGGAAGTGCGGCTGGAAGACCGGGGAGGTTAGCTGTGCTTCGTTGAAGGCAGATAAGTAAACCTAACGAGCAAAAAGAAGGTTAACGTATCTGGAAGATATCAGAGAAGTATGTAAAAACAGAGAGAAAGGCTTCTGAGGTTTTTAAGCGTATTTAGAGCGATATTGTACTGAGTGGATAGAAACAGTAGAGGATTTATTTACGTCTAACTCAGGGAGAGTTATCCGTGGAGATCTTTGGTGCATTTTAAAAGATAACAAGTGTACTTAAAGATTAACGAGTAAATAAAACGAGCACTGTTTTATATATTTGGTCTTTAAGGATTGATTATTTGCAAAAATGTTTGTCTACTAGTTTTTCAATTGGTATCAGAGGTGGTAACCTAAGTTTAGAGTAATTCTAAGAACTGGTTTGAGATCCTTGCAGACAACGAAATGGAAGGACCAAGAGTTGTACTCTTTTGGAAAACCTGTCATGTTAAATGCGTCTAATTATGGATATTGGAAAGTCAAAATGAGAGCAAGTATAAGAGGAATTGATGAAGATGCCTGGAGTGCTGTGAAGAATGGATGGAATCCACCAACGATCATTGATGAGAATGGAAATGAAAAAGAGAAGCCATCGGATCAATGGACGCCCAGTAAGAAAAGAAGTTCAACATTCAATGCAAAAGCCTTCACAGCTATTTTCTCATCAGTGGATATAAACGAATTTAAGCAAATTCAAGGATGCTAATGTGCAAAAGATGCATGGGATACTCTAGAAACAATTCATGAAGGCACTACAAGTGTCAAAAGAACACGTCTGGATATATTAGAACATCAGTTTGAGAAACTGGAGATGGGTGAGTATGAAAGTATAAAAGAATTCAGTAGTCGAATGAATGCCATTGCCAACAAAGTAAGTGTTCTTGGACAGAATCTGGACGATAAGAAGCTGGTTAAGAAATTGTTGCGATGTCTACCTAAGAAGTTTCATGCACAAAAGGTTGCAATGAACATGTCTTTGAATACAGACACTACAAGTTTCAAAGAAATAGTTGGAATTTTGGCTGAATATGAACTTGAACTTCAACTCGAACAAGGAGATACAGCTAACGAGGAAAGCAAAGGAGTGGTACTACAGGCTACATCAGAAAGTTCCAGATTAGACAATATTGAAGAAAATAATGTCCTACTGACCAGGAAGTTAGGAAAATTTATGAAGAAACGATCAGAAAGGAAAACGTTATCAGCTGAAGAAGTTGGATATAAAAAGGACAATAAATCCGGAGCTCAATGCCATGAATGTAAAGGGTTTGGTCACTTCAAATCAGACTGTCCTAGCATCATTAAAAGAAGTATGCTGAAAAATCTAAGAGAAACACAATGCTTTAAATGCAAAGGTTTTGGACATACTAAAAATGAGTGTGTAGACAGTAGTTATGTAAAGGAAAAGTCACTAATTACATTTAGTGAATCTAGTTCTAAATTTGGAGATGAAACTGATGAAGAACAGTCGAGCTTTGTAGCATTCATCGGCATCATTGATGAATCTGACAAAGGAAGTGAAAAAGATCAACTTGACGAAGAAGAAGACGAAGTTGATGTAGAAACTATTTACAATGAGTGGATTAAGATGAGCAAATGAAATGTTCAATTGGTCAAGACAAATGAGAAACTGGAAGCCCAGATTCAAGACATGAAGCGAGAAGTAGCCAATAAGGAAGAAGAAGTACATTTTGCAAGAAGACAGCTAGAGGAGACTAATAAACAATTGAAGATGTTGTCAAATGATACTGAGAAACTGGATCACTTGCTCTCTATTGGCAAAAGAAAGATGATAACCATGGTATTGGTTACTTGGGTAATTCAGATAAGTCGGAAAACAAATTTGTTTCTGGAGGTGATCTCCAAGAAAATCTAAAATGGAAAGAAAAACAGCTACCTCACACTATTCTCAATAAAGGTCAGAATGTACAAAATTTCAAGACGAGGAGAAATGGAAATGATCATTTTCTTGAGCACGAATCTAGAAGACAAATTCAGACTTCATACCACAACTACAACAAGAGAAGGACAAATCATGCACAATATAAAGGACAGAATTATAGAAGAATGTACCGAGGTGAAAACAAAAAGAGAAACCCAGTAATTTGTTTCTTTTGTGGAATCAGAGGTCACAAACAACGCACCCGTTGCAAAATATTCAGGTATGATTCAGGTAAGTCACCAAAATTTAAACAAGTTTGGATAAAGAAAAGTGATTTGTACTGCAATGTTGCATATATCTCTGCATAGAAAGAAAAATCTAACATCTGGTACTTTGATAGTGGATGCTCTAGACATATGACAGGTACAAGGGAAATACTCTCAAATTTTGTTGAAATCAAGAATGCAGGAAGTGTAGTTTTCGGTGATGGAAACAAAGGAAAAGTTTTTGGAAAAGTCGACATAAACTCACCTGGACAACCTGCTTTAACAAATCTGCAATTTGTTGGGGGCTTAACGGCTAATCTAATTAGCATTAGTCAATTATGTGACAACAATCATCAGGTTAAGTTCAATAACAAAGAATGTCAAGTAATGAATTCTGACAATGAGTGTATACTTACAGGATCACGATCTTCGAATAATTGCTATGTGTGGAGTGAAGAGAAAGTTTGCTTGAAAGCAACGGATGATGTACTGTCTCTGTGGCATCAACGATTAGGACATGTCAACTACAGGTCTCTAGTGAAACTATCAGGTTCTACGGCAGTAAGAGGTATTCCTAAACTGAAACTAGTTACAACAAAAATCTGTAAACCATGTCATTTAGGTAAACAGGTAAAAGTTCATCACAAAAGGATGCCCGAAGTGAAGACTGACAAAATTCTGGAGCTTGTACATATGGACTTGATGGGTCCGATGAGAACATAAAGTTTTGGAGGGAAGAGATATATTTTTGTTATTGTTGATGATTTTTCTAGGTACACTTGGGTGAAATTTTTGAGAGAAAAATCTGACACCTTCGAATTATTTCATTTCCTGTTTCTTCAACTGAAAAACACTAAAGGATGTATTGAAAGAATCAGGAGTGATCATGGAAAAGAGTTTGAGAATGATGTATTTCAGAAATTTTGTCAAAAGCATGGCATCATTCATAAATTTCAGCACCCAAGACACCACAACAGAATGGGGTTGTTGAAAGAAAGAACAGAACACTGCAAGAAATGGCACGGGCTATGTTGCACGGGAAATCAATCTTTATCAGGTTTTGGGCTGAAGCCATAAATACAACATGCTACATTATTAATCGTGTTTACATTCGACCAAGTATATCTAAAACACCCTACGAGCTGTGGAAAGGTAAGAGTCCGAACTTAACTATTTCCATGTTTTTTGGTGTACTTGCTCTGTGTTGAATGATAGAGAATGTTTGGGTAAATTCGATGCCAAAAATGATGAAGGAACTTTTTTTGGATATGGCAACAACACAACTGCGTTTCGAATTTTTAATTTGCGCACAAGAAAGGTTATTGAATCTGTGAATGTGGTATTTGATGAGGATCACTTGACTGATAGTATCATTTTTCCTTTTTCTTCAAAAACAATACAAGAATAGCCAAAATCAGCGAAGAACATTTAAGTGTACATACTGATCAAGAAGTTGCTGAATGTGAAACAGATGGAGATTTTCCTGAAAATGAAAATCACAGAACCAACATGGAGCAAACGATGGTGCACAAGAATCACTCAATAGAAGATGTTATTGGTAACATTAGAGATGGTAGACGAACACGTAACAAACCCAGGGTAAACTATCATGATATGGTAAAATTTGCATGTTTTACTTCGCAAATAGAACCTAAGTGTGTTCGTGATGCTTTAGATGATGAATCATGGATAAAGGCCATGCATGAGGAGTTAGAACAATTTGTTAGAAATGATGTCTGGACTTTGGTTCTCGGCCACTGGACTTAAATGTGATTGGCACAAAATGGGTCTTTAAGAACAAAATTAACGAACAAGGAGAAATTGTCAGAAATAAGGCAAGATTAGTAGCACAGGGTTATAGGCAAGTAGGAGTTGACTTTAATGAAACTTTTGCTCATGTCGCTAGATTAGAATTAATTCGTCTACTGCTTGGCATTGCTTGTTTCTTTGGTTTCAAGCTTTTTCAAATGGATGTAAAAAGCGCATTTCTAAATGGGATACTTCAAGAGGATGTTTATGTAAAACAACCGGAAGGTTTCGAGGATCCGCATTATCTAGAGCATGTCTACAAATTGAAGAAAGCCTTATACGGGTTGAAGCAAGCCCCACGTGCTTGTTATGAAAGACTTACAAGCTTCTTGATTGAGAACGGCTACAAGAGAAGGGGAGTTGACAAAACCTTATTTATTCATGATTCTGATGGGATTTTTCTAGTTGTGCATATTTATGTTGATTACATTGTGTTTTATTCTTAATCACAGGACAAAGTAAACTGGTTTGTTCAGACAATGAAGCGGGAGTTGGAAATGAGTATGTTTGGAGAACTTAGTTATTTTCTCGGTTTACAGGTGAAACAGTTTGACGATGGATTATTCATATCTCAGAGTAAATATGCAAAAAATCTGGTGAAAAGATTTGAATTAGACCATAGCAAGTCAGCAAGTACTCCCATGTCAACAACAACGAAGTTGACAAAAGACTCAGACGGCGAAGATGTTGAAGTTAAACTTTATAGGAGCATGATTGGGAGTTTACTTTATCTCACCGCAAGTAGACCTGATCTGTGTTTAAGTGTAGGAATTTGCGCCAGAAATCAAACAAAACCGAAAAAATCTCATTTGTTGGCTGTGAAACGAATAATAAAATATGTCAAAGGTATAGTAGAGTATGGCATTCTATATTCAAAAGATACTAACTGTGAACTTGCTGGTTTAAGTGACGCTGATTGGGGAGGAAATGCGGATGACAGAAAAAGCACGTCTGGTGGATGTTTCTTTCTTGGAAACAATTTAGTATCTAGGCATAGTAAAAAGCAAAATTCAACGTCGCTATCTACTGCTGAGGCTGAATATAAATCCTTGGGAAGTTGTTGTACTCAACTTCTATGGATGAACCAAATGCTAAGGGACTACGGTATGAGATCTAAAACTTTTGTTGCGTGGTGTGATAATACAAGTGTTATAGATATATCGAAAAATTCTGTTCAGCATTCCAGAACAAAGCACATTGAAATAAGACATCATTTTTTGAGGGAGAAGGTTGAACAAATGAAAGTGGACTATGTGCCTACAGAACGTCAGCTAATGGATATCTTCACAAAACCTTTGGATTTAAATCGGTTTGTTTCTCTGAGAAAATCACTTGGTGTCTGTGAGCTTTGATTTTTTATGAGTATTACATTGATAAATTTTTTCAAAGTCTTTGATGATCTTACGAAGAAGAGGGAAATTATTCATAGGATGATTTAAGTACACTTAATTGCCTATTGCTCTTCGTACTGGATACTGTTGTGGTTTTACCATTTATAAGTTTTCTGTCTGGTGGCCCAAGTGCACTTAATTTAATCACTTACTCCTCTAACAACTTTTACACTTATTTATATGCAGATATAAGAAAAGTTTGTTATGAGTATATGTTCGGATCTAAGTTAAGAGATATTCAGTTTCAGTTATAACGTCCTATGATACAAAGCTAAATTGAGCTTACATACTCCTCTATGCTTACATAAGAGTATACCTAAAAAGAGTAATCAAGGAGCTTGTTATATGAACAAAAGGATATCTACACAACGTCCTAGAAGCTGTGGATGATTAATTTTAAAAAAATAATAAAAAAAGAAAGCAAAAGAAAAAATAGAAAATAATAATACAGTGTTGCAGCTTGTTTCAAGTGGAAAACAAAAATAAGTAAGTGTACTTAAACAATCAGTCGTTTGCAGTTCTTGACTAATTCTTAAAAGTCTGATTTGCTTTGATTTTCTTTATCATGTTTTACAACTCGGTTTTATACATTGATTTGAAGAGTGATATCAGTACTTGAGTGTTTTTTCAGAGAAGCTAGACAGTTTTTTTCAGAAAATTTTTTAATGTGATTGGATAGTTTGGGGGCTGACGTGACTAGTGCAGTTAATTCTATGTTTTTGAAAAATCCCTAATTTTCGCCACTCACGCAACTGCATTTAACCTTTTATCAACCACTGCTTCCTATTTGTTGTTTGAAAATTTGAAACCCTAACCCTCATTTTCGAGAGAACGAGAAGCAAATTTTTCCCCTACAGATACTCCCACTAGCAAAGATGAAAACTCGCAGCAACAAATTTCTGGTTTTGGATGAAAATGATATTCTATTGCTCGTCAACCAGGAAGTTCACATGGGGGATCTTGTGTTTACAAGGAATCTTTCTCGTGTAAATGGAAAAAGGTATAAAATTCTGGCCACAAAATATTTTGCTCCTAACAAAAGTGAGAATCGACGTCCGAATGCAACATCGTTAGTTCATATTCAAACAATTCNCTCCTAACAAAAGTGAGAATCGACGTCCGAATGCAACATCGTTAGTTCATATTCAAACAATTCCTGATTGTCGTCCAAGGGTTTCATCTTCCTCAACCCCACCAAGCAATGTTCAGCATTCCTCGACCCAACCAAACAATGTTCAGCATACCTCGACCCCACCCAGTCCTGTTCAACATACCTCGACCCCACCGAGTGATGCTCATCACACTGTCCAGACACCGCCAACAAATGCTTGACAACCGATTCCTACAACTGACAGACAAGCTCCTGAATCGTCACGGAGAGGTACACCATTTTCTCCGTCCAAAGCTTACTCGCACAAATTATATAAGGAGTCATATGTTTCTCGTTTAAAGACACTTAAGGAACAAGAAATATTTTTCTGAACGCGGTCTGAGTGTAAATCAGTTTAAGCATCTCAACATTTGGCAGCTATTAATGGATAGAAAGCTCGCACAGACAGTCACGACTGTGATCCCGGTGTGTAAGGAACTAATCTATGAGTTTTATGCGAATTTGGTTTCGGAATTGAAGATTCTGGGTTAGTGCTTTTTTGTACCACTTATTTCGTGGGAAGGTATTCAAATTTAGTGCTGAAGCCATAAATGACTTCTTTGAAATCCCACATGTGGATGTGACACGTACTAAGGAACTCCAAGTAGATTTGGATCTAGATATAGTCACTAAGGAGCTCACGGACGGTGCTCTGGTTACGTGGCCTGGTCAGATTCCAAATTCTAAACTCAAGTGGGAGTATGCACTACTCAACAAGATCTCTCGCACCAATTGGGCGCCGAACAAGAAAACTAACGGAATTAGGCAAGATACAACGATTTTCTGTATAGCCCGAAGAATGACATCCAAATTAATTTTGGAAAAGTGTTTCTGGACTCCATTGTGGGTCTTGGTTTATCCAACACTATGAAGTTCATTCTTCCGTTCCCATGTTTGATTCAGAATATTCTGAGTCAACAAGTCCCAGAGATCGTTGGCAACGATGAGATCAGAGATAACGTTTCCCCCTGGATTATTTTGGAGAAGAGGTATATGGCTATGATGCCTTCTTCGGCTGCGGAGGGAACCTCTGGAAACAATGTTGTTCAGGAGCTCACTCAGTTGAAACAGGCCATGGAGTCTATGCAGTCTACTTTGGACACAGCACTGAAGTCTGTTACACGGCTACTGAAATGATTTCATAGTAATCAAATGCACTTATGTTTTCTTGTTTGTTATCATTATGTGTCTGATTTTATTTGAACTCTTATCACATAAATAGAGGGAGAAGTGCAGAAGGACGAAGACGAGGAGGATCGAGAGGAACCAGTCACAGATAAAGCTAGAGGAAAGAGACAGAGGAACTAATATGTTCCTACGTATTCACTGTTATTTTAAGTGCACTTAAGGATAATGTTTATTTTAAGTGTACTTAATCCTTTCCTTGCTTGAACTTATTATGTACTGAACAAATATGCTTGAATCTATTACTTGATATTGTGTTGTGTTTGTTATGTGCTATATTTGTGCTTGAATTATTTATTGCATTGTTTTTGGATTCTATATGATTGATTGAAGTATGTTTCTGTGATAAGAATGCAAAGGGGGAGATTGTAAATGCAGTAAAAATAGGATCGTAGGATATAATTGTTAATTCAGGTTGTTGAGACATTCAAGGAGCAGAAATTCAAATGAAGAGATATTGAAGGAGTCAATAAGAAGTTCAAGGAGAAGAAGATGGAGTCAAGATTGGATCCGGCGAAGTCAATGCTAAAGGAGATCAATAAGGAAGTGCGGCTGAAAGACCGGGGAGGTTAGCTGTGCTTTGTGGAAGCCAGATAAGTTAACCTAACGAGAAAAAAGAAGGTTAACGTATCTGGAAGATATCGGAGAAGTACGTAAAAACAGAGACAAAGGCTTCTGAGGTTTTTAAGTGTATTTAGAGCGATATTGTACTGAGTGGAGAGAAATAGTAGAGGATTTATTTACGTCTAACTCAGGGAGAGTTATCCGTGGAGATATTTGGTGCATTGTAAAAGATAACAAGTGTACTTAAAGATTGACGAGTAAATAAAACGAGTATTGTTTTATATATTTGGTCTTTAAAGATTAATTATTTGTAAAATTATCTGTCTACTAGTTTTTCAAACGTTAAAATTGACAACGCCATTTTGACCGAAAGGCATATACGTCAACGATCTTACATTTTAAATTATGTCTGTGTTTAATTCTATTATAAAGTAAAATTTACATTAATTTATTGTTACAATACCGTTGCTTTGGTGTTGAAAATCCTTTCCAACGCAAATTTGCATTGGCCCTATATATAGATGATTACAGGGTTTTATACTGTTTACAAAACTTCAAACTTCAAGAGTTATATCTTGCAACATTGAAAATACATTTCTATGCTTAAAGGACTAATAAGAAATTTTTTAGTCGCAACAACATTAACATAATACTTTAAAATCGAGTTTCACTTGGATCTAATATTTTGGTTTAACTCTAGGAGAAACGTATAGTAAGTGTGTACAAAATTTAGAAGTCATATAATGCTATGAAATCTGGAGAAGAAAACACTTCATCTGCCGCCATTGTGGTACATGTGTTTTCTGAAGTTGTCATTTACTGTGTTCAGACGCTGACATATTGTTTTATAGTTTTAACTTTTATAGCGGCCATAATATAATTGAAACTTTAATATTGTCATTAAATATCTTGTAACACAGGTATGTGTTAAAAGGGTACGAACATTTCGAACTCGTGTTAGGTTGGAATTCTTTTCTCGTATGGTAAAAGTGTTAGTTGTAAGATTTAAAAAACGTGTTAGTTAAATGTGAACAAAAAAATGCAAAAATATCTTTTATTTTTTCCCATTTATCATGTAGGTATTATCAAACGCATCGAGCCACTTACACATCAACAGTGTCCTCTGTTAACATGGAATGCTTATCATCTTATTTGCTCTCTGTTCAAACCACACACATATAGTGTATGAGATAATAACAGTTTTTTACCCGATGAAGTTATCTACTATTACCTAGAAGTACTTGGAGAATTAATTTGTTGGCTATCCCATAGAAAATGTATGATGTTATGGAGAATTGCCTAGAAGTCATAAAATACAATTAATTTGTGGAGAAGACAACATTTCTATAGCTAGATTAGCAATCCACTATATGCATGCATACCCTTAATAGTCATCATATCAGAATAAAGAAGGTGTAATAATGTATTCGGAAGCAACTTTCGAATCGCCAATAATGGAGAAAGGAATATTTTTCATGTTGTTAACCGTGACTGGATAGATATATACGATGTTTATAACTTTGGAATATTTTTCATGTTCTTAACCGTGACTGGATAGATATATACGATGTTTATAACTTTTTCGAAAAAAAAGTATATGCAAAAATTAGTGTCGGAACCAGTGATGCGATGCTATGTTCAAATTGGTGACAGCTGTATAGTCTCATCATGTAATAGTTTGTGTTGATTCGGTGACAGCTGTATACTCTGATGCTTACGTATGCAAATTTTTTGTAATATCATTATGACAGTACATTATTAGCCGGGGTAATTTCAAAAATATCCTCGTAGGTTAAAACACTTCAAAAATATCCTTCCTAAAAAAGAAAATATTTCTAATTTTAAAAGTATCCGTATTTCTCTGCGACCCTTAGACCCCTGCGACTCTTGTCCCTCTGCGACCTTTGTTCCTCTGCGACCCTTGGATCCCTGCGACTCTTGTCCCTCTGCGACCCTTGTTCCGTCTTTCTGCGAGACCCCTGCGATACTAATTTATTATTTACAAATTATTTACACATAATATGAATAAAATTTGAAAATACAGCTCAAATCAAAATCAAATGGACCCGTGCGACCCCTCCGACCATTGCGACCCTTCCGACCATTGCGACCCTTCCAACCATTGCGACCCTTCCGACCATTGCGACCCTTCCAACCATTGCGACCCTTCCGACCATTGCGACCCTTCCAACCATTGCGACCCTTCCGACCATTGCGACCCTTCCGACTAGTCTTTTCAATGTCAGACTACACTGCCTTTTCCAGGTTCTAGCTATGCTTTTTATTTTACCAATGCCACAGTGAAGACGTAAAGATGTGGTCAATACATGCACCTTGGTCATTCTTTGTATTTATTGTCTTTCTGGATTTTAGGAGTCCATTTATTTTTCGTTATAAATAGAGGAGGCAAGCTACAACAACAAGCACCAAATTATCTCTTGTTTCGAGTCTTTCATTCTCCCAAAAGGGCGATTTCTAACATCTAATTCTCTGAAAAATCCTTGTTACCTTTGTGACCGTTAAGGTCACATGGTCGACCCAGGGCATCGTGCTGTCTATTTGTTACTCAATGTCTTGGTAATCGTCGGACTCAGTCTGTATGCAGATACACACAAGTACTTACAACATGGATGGAGTACTTTGTGATGTATCTGCACTACATAAGGTCTTGGTAATCGACGGACTCAGGCATCAAGCTCTATCCGCGTTACCTAAGGTCACGGTTGGAGGTCATTTGCTACCATGGAACTCACCATACATGACTCAAAGCCCGAAATGTCAATGGAGCATTTCTTGAAGGGAAGGGCTCCGATGAGTCATTAATCTTCGGCAAATTTGACCTTTTTTTCTTTCCTTTTTTTTCTCGAACTTTGCCTTCTTCTTTCTCGAACTTCCTTTTTCTTTTTCTTCAACTTTTTTCTTTCCTTTTTTTAACCGTGTGACCTTTGAGACCTTATGTAACCTTATGTAACTCTTGTGACCTTTGTAACCTTTGAGACCTTATGTAATCAATATTTAAACGTTGAAAATGTCTTATTTTGCATCTATTGTTCGTAAGATTATGAAAGAAGTCGAATCAATATACAATCTTCGAAAATATTATACGGAAAAGGAAATATAATATCGCATAATATTATACAATCTTCGAAAATAATTCTGATTTAAATAAGATATCAGAAAATATCCAGAATATCTCATAGAATATCATCAGAATAACTTTTGTGACCTTTGTAACCCATGGACGACTCATGCGACCACATAATACCCTTGTTCGACTCATGCGACCTATGCGACTCGGTGCGACTTGTCGTTTTGCTGTCAGACTCCTGTCTTGCCACCAATGTGACCCATGCGACCCATGTGACCCTTTGCAGTCCGAATCTTTTCTGCCGACCCATTTGACTTGTCCTTTTGCGAACACATAAGACCCTTCTACGACTCATGCGACCCTTTGTACAATAATAGTAAATCCACAAAAACATCGATACTAACAATAATACATTCTATTGAATAATAGTTAAAAAAACCAACCAAAAACAAACATGAATTTTGTTGTTCAAATGAAGTTCAACCAAATACAAAAACCAACCAAATACAACAGAATTCAATCTATGAAGATTATAGGGGCAAGCAGTAGACAAGGTACATCATCGAGAATGGCTTCCAGTTCGACTTTGAGGGTACAACCGACGTTATAGCCATTATCTTGACAAAACTTTGTCCAACCCATGGTGATGCTAGCGCCATTGCGTTTCACGGACCTTAGATGTGCCTCCCAAACGTCTGTGTAATTGGTTGTCAGATCAACCTTACTTCGTCTACCGCAAAGACCATTCGACCTCGCAAACTGTATCGGAAGTGTCTGCGATAACCGAATAAATTTACAACAACGTCAAACTAATGCATATATGATGATGATGATGATGATACCGTGAAAATCCTCACTTACCACTGCATCTCTGGCCAGATTTGAACGCGTGACTGGTACCGTGAAAATCCTCTCTTCAGAAGAAGATGACCCTGACATCGAATCGCCGTCACCAGTCGTTTGCATTTTCGGCAATATGATGATGATGATGATGATGAGAGTTAGAGAGAGAGTTTCGTTATTAGAAAAAAGGAAACAGCTCGAATACGAATCGCCGTCCGTCAGATGGAATTCGAAAAGTTTTTTCAAATTTTGGCGAAAAGTTCGGCGGGAATTCTGGTGAAAATGAAATAATTCCAAATGAGGGTCGCATGGGTCGCATGGGTCGCATGGTCGCATGTATTGATGAATAGATGCGAACTCGGCGAATTTACGGGTTTAAGATGATAAAATGACAAAAACCAATCAAACAATACATTTACAACGTCAAACTAATGAATTCCAAATGAGGGTCGCATGCGTCGCATGGGTCGCATGATCGCATATATTGATGAATAGATGCGAACTCGACGAATTTACGGGTTTGGGATGATAAAATGACAAAAACCAATCAAACAATACATTTACAACGTCAAACTAATGAATTCCAAATTAGGGTCGCATGCGTCGCATGGGTCGCATGATCGCATATATTGATGAATAGATGCGAACTCGACGAATTTACGGGTTTGGGATGATAAAATGACAAAAACCAATCAAAACAATACATTTACAACGTCAATCAACGGTTAAAACAGATTGTGACCCATGTGTACCTAGTTGAGTTGTGTATAACCAATGCCCGTGTTTCAAAAGTGATAGTAGTGTTTTAAGAACTCGGGGGATGATTAAACAATACATTTAACATTTTCTTCAAATGTCGATATTATTTATATTATTATCTATATTGATTCTAAATTAGACATATACAACTCAAATATATTGTTAATGGCATATTGATAATGGCATGGGTCGCTTGGTCGCATATATGCCAAATTAGGGTCGCATGATCGCATATATTGATGAATAGATGCGAACTCGACGAATTTACGGGTTTAGGATGATAAAATGACAAAAACCAATCAAAACAATACATTTACAAAGATTCCAAATCAAAACAATACATTTACAAAGATTCCAAATCAAAACAATACATTTACAAAGATTCCAAATCAAAACAATACATTTACAAAGATTCCAAATCAAAACAATACATTTACAAAGATTCCAAATCAAAACAATACATTTACAAAGATTCCAAATCAAAACAATACATTTACAAAGATTCTAAATCAAAACAATGTTGAGAAAAATGACCAACAACTCTTCCCTAGTCTCAAGGAGCCGACCTTTTTTAGGAGCCGACCTTTTTTTATGGATGGTGGTTACCGAGAGCTCACCTATAAAAGGCAACCGAGAGCTTAAGAAAAATCATCCAAAAAATAGTTCATTGAGGGTCGCATGGGTCGCATGGGTCACATGGATTGATGAATAGATGCGAACTCGGCGAATTTACGGGTTTAAGATGATAAAATGACAAAAACCAATCAAACAATACATTTAACGTCAAACTAATGAATTCCAAATGAGGGTCGCATGGGTCGCATGGGTCGCATGAGTTCACTGGAGAAATATTACATTAGCAGAGAGTGACCAAACACCGTCACCTAAGCCATCTCCTGCCATGTATTTCGTTTTCCAGTGAACATTTGAAGAGTGACCCAACACCGTCACCTAACTCACCCCCGCAACTCGTCAGTGACTGCATAGACCCTGAGTCCGCCGATTACCAAGACCTTGAGTAACAAATAGACAGCACGATGCCCTGCGTCGACAATGGTGACTGCGCCACGCAGGTCACAAAGGTAAAAAAGATTTTTCATAGAAATATGGGTTAGATACGCATACTAAGAGAAGAGACGTAGACGTGAACTTATATACATGGGTCGGAAGGGTCACATAGGTCGGCAGACAGGAGTCGAGAATGAGCATCTTGGGGACAGCTTTTCTTATCCTCTCAATCACCGGATCGATATGTGTTTCCTTAAGGCTCATCCTGCAGTCGTATACCGTGATGCATCGGGTTTTGAAATCCGCTTTGATGGCTACCCAATGACATCCTACCCATCGATTATTTATCGATGGAATGTTTAGAACCGAGACAAAACCTTCATAATCACTAATTGGTGGCTTGGCGTTCAAAAACTGACTAAGCTTTTCCGGCAAAGTTTCCATATCCTCGTACGTCCACATCGAGAGCGTCTGCATGAAAGCAACAGGACAAACGTAATAATTCTGATACGCGCTGGGATCCGATGCCAAGCGAGAAGACAGCTCCATCAACGCCTCATCCAATTGCTGCAAAAAAAAAATTAACACACAGGAATGCATATGACACAAAACTCCGTGAGACTAAGGGTTTAAAAAAACTTACTTCATCTTCAAGCCATGCGTTGGCCTTTAATATAATCTCCCAAAACTTTGGCCCCCGGGGAATATTTAGCTCAGATTTCCACCACCGATCATGTCGAGGTGCCTTCAGGAACCAATATAGCTTAGTCAACTTTTCACCGCTAGCATCAGTGAACGTAGGAAATCGGGTTATCAAGTCCTTTACTAATCCTCTGGGATTCCACACAAACTCCTCAGGTTCTTGAACCACCGTTTTTTCGGGTTCTTGAATTGTTCTTGCTCTTTTCGCCGGTGGAGGTTCAACATATGGCGCAGACTCCTTCGATAAAGGTCCAGCACCTGCATAAAATTTACCTCATTAAACATATGGCGACCAATGGGACCAATGCGACCTATGCGACCAATGGGACCAATGCGACCTATGCGACCAATGGGACCAATGCGACCTATGCGACCAATGGGACCAATGCGACCTATGCGACCCATGCGACCCATTCGACTTTAGCGACCCAGTGACACATGCGACATATGAAACCCATGCGACTCTAACGACCCTGCGGCTTATGCGACCCTACGACTCTAACGACCCTACGGCTTATGCGACCCTACGACTTATATGTCTCGATGGAAATTGACACTTAAATGACCTTTTCATTAAATATTACTTACTTGGTGGAACTCCATCAGGAGCAAGGTTTCTTGACACTGGATTTGGACGTCGAAGGAATTCAAAAGCAAAATCACCAACAGTGTCGGAAGATTGGGTTTCGGTGATCGCAACTTTCTCGGCAGCCTTTGATTTTGGATTAGGCACATGAATCCCGACATCCCTTAGAAGGTCTCTTACGGCGTTGATGATTCTCTTCTCCGACTTCCTTATTTCCCCTATTAATTTCTTCTCCAGTGTCAGAGGGACTGCAGCATCAGCATCAGCATCACTCACGCACTCCTTCCTCTTAGTCCCTTTTTCCTGCAAAATGACCAATTACGAATACATTATACTTCTACCGACCTAAGCGACCCATGCGACTCAACCGATCCATGCGACTCAACCGACCCGTGCGACCCTCAACCGCCGTGTGCGACCCATGCGACTCAAACGACCCTCATACACTCCGCGACACTCAAACGACCATTGCGACCTAACCGACTCACTGACACTGACACTCACCCGTTTCAAATCAATAAACTGAGTCTAAGATGGTCATGAAACTACTGCGACCCTTGCTACTCAACCGACTCACGGAGTCGAAGATGTTCATGCAACTCCTGCGACCCTTGCGACCTAACCGACTCACTGACACTCACCCGTTTCAAATCAATAAACTGAGTCTAAGATGGTCATGAAACTACTGCGACCCTTGCTACTCAACCGACTCACGGAGTCGAAGATGTTCATGCAACTCCTGCGACCCTTGCGACCTAACCGACTCACTGACACTGACACCCATTTCAAATCAATAAACCATTTTGTGACTCGAAAGCTTGCAAAACCCTAGAAATCGAACTACTTACACTTATTGACGCCATTGAAGATTGACTCGTGCTCTCTTCGTGCTCTCTTCGCCAGTTTCCTTCTCGCCAACTTCAAATCGTTCGCCAACTTCAAATCGTTCCCTCTCAAGTTCGAAATCACTTATTTCTTTCTTGCTATCAACTTTTAAACAGGTTTCACGGCGAAAAAATGTTCGGCTTTCTCGTTTTCGGCAGTTTTTCACGTCGAAAAACTGCCGAACTTCCATTTTTCCACGTTCCAACGTTAAGGGCAAATTTGTCTTTTCCTTAGTTTTTATTTTTCGGATTTAATAATTATTTTGGGGAAGGGTATTTTTGAAGTGATTTAGCCCTTTGAGGGTATTTCTGATATTCCGCCTTATTAGCCGTATTAGAATAAAATAGGGAAACGGATAAACATACCAATATGATTATTTGCTATAGATATGAAATTTATTATGAAAAAATAACAAACATTGAAACGTTTACAGCTTCTTTTACCTAAAAACGTTTACCGTTCTCATCTTTTCAATTAATTCTAGATTTAATACATTAATTAGTTTTATCTATATTTCTTTTATAAATATATAATATTTTTCAAAATCAAATATAAAAATTTTCTTAAAATTTTTTTTATTTCTCTTTTCTTTTATTTTTTTATAGTATTAGAATTTCCGATCTGATTTTATATGTTATTCTCTTATTCTCATGTCTTCTCTTATCATTTCTTCTTTTCAAAAACATATCATATTATTTTTAGTGAAAACAATTATCAGAATTGGTTTCGATCTCTTAAAACCCTTCTTAACAGTTGTGGCTTCTAAAAGTTTATCGTTGATACTCACACATTGACAACTAACACTAATGACAAAGCAATTGTTGAAAGAGATATCAGTTTGAACGAAGAACGTGAGAAATGACATAAGGAAGATCAAGTTGTGCTTATTGTTCTTCAAAGCTCGCTGGAGAAGAAGATTAATGACGCCTATGACTATGTTGAAACAACCTAGGAACTGTGGGACACTCTAAAGAGTGTGTTTAGAAACGTTTCTAACATATATCGAATCTTCGAAAAAAAAAAGATGCTAATAAGCCTTTAAGAAAATGGAAAAGAGCTTAAATATCATCTTGGTGTATTCAAGAGTTACTGGATTGAGTTACGCGAGCTTCGTTTTGCACCTTCGGATACACTTATCATTGCTGAACGCATTTCTCAAGATCAAGTGTTTAGTTTTCTCTCAACTCTTGACAGCTCCTACAGTGGGTTGATTTATCATATTCTTCGACTTGACAAGCTTCCCCTTATGAATAAGGTTCGCAAGATGATCAAGAAGGAGGAAGGCTCAAGACATCTCTTTCAAAACACAAGTGAAGCTTCTCACAAGGTCTCGGTTCATGAAGCAAGTGATGTTGCTTATAAGGCCATTGTCTAAAAGACAGCTCCGTGGTGCAAACATTACAAAAAAAAGGCATATAAAAAACATATGATGGATCCTTCATTCACATCTTTGAACCAATCAATTCAATGAAGGAAGTCAATATTCTATAGATGTTGCCATGAACGACACAAATAATGAGTTTGTAAGAAAATCTGACTTTCATGCCTTTATCAAAGTAATCATGACTCAAAAGGATCCTTGTAAAGTATATCTCACTTCTGAATCGAAAGACCTTATCATCATTTATTCAAGTGCCACAAACCATATGTTTTGCAATGAAGATCTGATAAAAAAATATAAAACCTAGTTATTGTATTGTAGCTGTTGCTAATGGTCATAATGTGCTAGTTAAAGGAACATGAGAATTGAACTTGTGTGGAAAAAGCAATGGAGTCCTATTTGTTCCAGATTTTATAACCAATCTCTTGTCTATTGCGAAACTAACCAAGGATTTAAAATGCAATGCTATTTTCAGTGCTAATGAATTTTGCTTTCAGGACATTAAGACTGGTCAAACTATTGGAAAAGGATATGTCAAGAATGACATGCTAGACTAGGACATCCTCATTATAATTCTCTTAATATTATGTGTCCTAATGTTAAATTTAATTCTGAAAAATATGAGGCATGTATCCTAGGAAAGCATTTTAGAACTTCATTTCTAGCATAAAAAACTATCTATAATAAATGCATTGAACTTGTTCATTCTGATGTCTGGACTGCTCCATATACTACAAGATAATCATAAATATTTTGTCACATTCATTGATGAAAAATCAAAATGATTTTATCTCATGCCTTTAAAAAGTCATATTTTTTATGCTTTCACAAAGTTTTGCAGCTATGTTAGTAATCAGTTCAATGCAAAAATAAATGCCTTCAATCTGACAATGGTGGAGAATACATAACCAAGCAATTCATATATATTACATCTCAAAACATGGAATTCTACACCAAACCGTGTGTCCTTATACTCCCTAATAAAACGGAGTCGCACAACGTAAAAATATGCATATTTTGAAGTAGCAATGTCTATAATGTTTCATAGAGGACTTCAGAAGAGATTTTAGAGAGATGTTGTCATAACAATATATTATCTCATCAATAGACTGCCTTCTAAATATCTAAATGACATGACTCCATATGAAGTACAAAACAATTCTAAACCTCCTATTGATGTCCTTAAGATTTCTGGGTGTGTTTGTTATATTTGTGTTCTAGGTGAGCAAAGAAATAAGCTTCACCCAAGAAGTACCAAATGTATGTTCATTGGATATTCTCCTACACAAAAAGGTTATAAATGCTATGACCCTTGTACCAATCAGATTTTGGTTTCTCGAGATGTCAAATTTTATGAGGAAAGAGGCTACTTTAAAGATCAACATTGGAAAACACTGAATGACCTTGGTGTCGTTCAATCAGGTTGTAAAGCTCTTTCCATGTTTTTTTGAAATCTTCTAACCTCTCAAATGCATAATTAGATGTTGCAAGCTCAAAAGCCTCGAGCGATCTTGAAGGAACAATAGATATCCAACACGAATTGTAACTAACTACAAGTGCTCCTCAAACCAATCGGGCTGACCATGATCAGCCAAATAAAGTTGGGGAGAACATTCTGAATCTGAAGAAAGTATTAATCACATTTTTTCAGAGATTGAGGAATATGCAGAAAGCTTAGATCACGACATATCTGATATAATAAATGAAGATTCTACCAATCATCAAGGAAATGCTTCATCCCTAAAAAAAGTGAAAGGCTTAAGAACAAAAGGATTTTCTTTAATTGTCATGCTATCTCACATCCCATACAAAGTTATTGCACTACTCCTCATTTATCTACTACTCATCAAGTGTTTTTTAGCAAATTTTATCACGAACAGGAACCAAGTACGTATGAGGAGGCAAAGAATAACAAAGCTTGGGAATATCAAAAGTTATTGATGTCCTAGGAAAACTGGGAGCTATGCCAGCAATAACTCCCATTGAAGAAGGATTAAAATGACATCGAGAGGGGGAACCTTTCAAAGATGAAGAACAATATCGAAAAATTGTGGGTAAGCTCATTTATCTTACAATTACAAGGCATGTTATAGATTTTGCTGTGAATTAGGTGAGCCAACACATGCATACTCCAACAAAATACAATTTGAAAATGATGGAACGTGTCATCAAATATCTAAAAGGAACTCAAGGAAAAAGAGTAAAGATGAAATGCAATAAACACACTGAAATTGTGAGATATTGTGAGCAGATTCGACCAATGAAAAAATTGAAGGAAATCAACAGCTGGTTATGCACATTCATTGGACGAAATCTTGTTACTTGGAGAAGCAAAAAACAATCGGTCGTGGCAAGGTCAAGTGCATAAGCTGATTATAGGGTGATGGTTAATACATTAGTTTGGTTGAAGGCTTTTTTGCTCGATCTTGGCATAAAAACAAATCAACCAATCACTCTCCATTGTGACAATCAAGCTGCCATCCACATCGCCACTAATTAGATTTTCATGAGAGAACCAAACACATTGAGGTTGATTGCCACCTCATACGAGAGAAGCTAGTCCAAGGAGTTATTCACTTGGCATACACAAAGAGTTGCGACCAAGTAGCAGATGTATTTGCTAAGGCAACAAGCTCAAAGATGTGCAACAACATTCATAGGAGAATTTGACTAATTGACATTACAACCACCTTCTAAAGCAAGGTCATTGATTCATTTAAAGAAGACATGATCCGTGTGTACACTCTTTTTTCCTTCACCAAGTTTTGTCCCATTGGGTTTTCTTGGTAAGGTTTTTAACGAGGCACAACATCATGATCTTATCATTCAGTGGTCAAGCTTGAGGGAGAATGTTGAACATTACCATTTGGTAATAGCAACTTCGTCCTCTACTATTCGAGTCAATTTTTGAGACTTTATTTAAGTCAACAACCAACTTTAGAATTAATGCATCAGTTCCTTATCTTCTCAACCAACTAGAGAGTTAATGCATTAGCTCCTTATCTTCTTAACTAACTCTATATTTAATGCATTAGCTAGATTTATCTACATTTCTCTATAAATATATAATCTCTCTTCAAAATCAAATATAGAAATCATCTTAGAGTTCTATTTGCTTATCCTCTCTCTTATTCTTTTCTTCATGGAGTCGAAAAAATATTAAAAATATTCGTATGAAATTTGATTATCCATTGAAAATTAAATATAAAAAATTAATATAATATAAATATTTGATATAATTATTTTTATTGGATATAAATAATATAGTTATATATTAAAATTATTATATCCTAAATATATTAAACAAAAATATTTACTTTATTAAAAATTATAAAACTAAAAGTTTTTTTACTATAATAACTAGTAAATATAATAAACAAATGAAATTATGAAAACTAAAACTAAAAGAGATCATTATTATTTTAGAAAAAAAACCTAAGTCTTGTAATTTGTCCAACCTTTTTCACTCCCATCTTAATCTAAATTATTTAATTATCGTAAAAATGAAATGAAGATTTTTAGAGATAACATAAGGGAAGACAATCTTTTGTCTAAAATAGGGTTTCTTTTAAAGGAGAGATCTTATCTATATGTTCGGATTATTGAACAAACTAAAGATCTTATAACAATCATAGTAGATGAGATTTTGATATCAATACAACCAAAAAATAGAAACTTAATGATAAGCATGAAAAAAGCTTAGAAGTTGTTTTCACGACAATTTCACAAGATTAAAGGTTGGACACAGACCAGAAGTTAGCATGATTTCTTATGAAATATTAGATTACAAACTTTTGAGGAAAAAACATTTGTTATATGTGTAAAAAAGACAACCATGTGGATAGTCCGTGTTTTCTTTTAATAAACAAGAAGTTCCAAGAAAAAGAAGACTTGATGAAGCATTCTAAAAGTAAAAGGGAGTGTTTCACAGTTGAAAATATGGATCATTTTGTTGAGATTTTAGAGTTAAAAGATTTGCTTTAAACCATAAACATGCTAATCAAGAAGATGAGAAGAACTCTCTACTAAGAGTAGCTCCTTAACAAATCAAGTTTTTTGAAGATGATGTATGGTTGGTGGATAATAGAGAACTAATCATATAACTAAGGAAGACAATTATTTCATCTACTTGGATAGATCTCTAAAGCTCCTATATACGTAGAAAATTGAGATGTATTGAACATAGTTGAAATGAGAAATATTCAAGTTCAGAAAAAGAAGGAATAAGAGTGTTTAAAGATTTTTTGTTCTAGATTTAGATAAATATTTGTTGAGTATTCCTCAAATGGTAAAAAATGGTTATAAAGTAATTTTTACAAAAAGATGGATGCTTAATAAGGGCAAAAAATGGATCAAAAGTAGCTGAAGTTACTATAGGCAAGAAGTCTTATCTTTGAAAATGGAGTATTGTTATAGAACATGTAAGAGTTGCAGACCAGAATAACAACTTGTCTATGTTAGGGCACAGAAGAATGGGACATATAGAGATGCCTTATCAAAAAAAACCTACAAGCTGGAGATATGGAAAATGTATGTCGTAGATGGCAAAGGTTAAACAGGTTTATGAAAGCTGCATGAAAGGAAAAGAAGTGAAGAAAGAGTTCCCTAGAGAGTACAAAGTTAGCCAAAGATTTTTGGTTTGATTCACATACACTTGTATAGTCAATGCAGACACCATCCTTGGATGAAAATGTCTACTTATTGACCTTCATATATGATTATTCACATATGGGTTAGGTGTATTTTTTAAGACTCGAATCATATGTTTTTGTTATCTTTATGAAATTCATTATCCAATTATAGAACTGGACTGGATAGGAGATTAAAATTTTGAGATCAGACAGGTTCACTAAAAATAATTCTAGAGAGTTTTCTTAGTTCTTGTCTAAGAAAGTAATCAATAAATAACTAAGTGTTTTCTATGCATGTTAAAGGATAAAGAGCTGCCAAATCGATTTTGGACAGAGGAAGCTTTTACAACATCATATATACAGAATAAGTTACCTGAAAAAAAATCTTAAAAGCAAACCTCCATTAGAAGTCTGGAGTGCACAAAAATCCTCCATTGTACATTTGTAGATATTTGGGTGGTTCTGTCATATATTGATTTCCATGAAAAAAAGAAGGAAATAGAAAGTCTAAGAAAGGAGTGTTTGTGGATTATGTAGCAGTAAAAGGTTTAAGGTTTATGCCCTTTTGATTAGGATAAGAGCTTGAACTGGGAAATATAGGTTGAGGTAAAAGAACAATTTGTGGCTCTTTATTTAAGACAAATATACATGACATAGAACCAAGAATGGACTCCTATGACACTCTGTGAATCAGGGAGTTTGATGAGGATGAGACTCCACCATAGAAACTAATAATAAAAAGATCGGTCACCAAAGCTGAAGCTAAGAGGATGCAAAACGTGTTCGCTCAATTAGGGGCAGACGAATAGGTTAAAGAACCACAAAGGCATCAGGATACAATAAGGGAAGCTGGTGTTGTGGGACTACAAGTGGATAGGATAAAGAAAAGCAAGAAGCTAGGATATCCATAGGCGCAAGGCTCGAGCAAAGTTTCACTCGACCTGAGCAACCCAGTTAGATAGAAAAGGGCAAATGCATTTGGCCCGAGTAGAGGTTCGATCGAACTCACCGAATCCTCTAGATTAATGGAGCATGTCGAAGGCTTGACTACTCGAACTGAGCAGTACTGGACTCAACTGAGTATGGGAGAACTCGACCGAGTATAATTGTTGCTCGACTGAACGTACTTTAGTTTTTGCAGAATTAGAATTTTTACAGATCCATTATATGACACCTAAAGGAAAATCACAAAAAAAGAAAAAAAAATGCACAAGAAAATATTGGAAAAAAACAAAAGAGCACAAAAAAGGAAAGGGTAAACCGAAAAATAGAAAGAGTTTTTATGATAGAAATAAAAGGAGTAGTTAGCTAGAAATAACGATACCTTAAATTATGAAACTTAACTTACGTATCGGCGTTATAGACTTATAACGTCAACATTTAGTTTGAGTGTCTAGAATTTACGTTGAGTCATTCTTGAATTTTGAACTACATCAAAGAGGATAAGTCGAGAGAAACAAAGGCGGTGAATGAATGAAATTCAGAAAAACACTTTTCTGAGAGATTAAACGATTTGTTCATTTTTTTGTTTTCTTTTCTGGTTTTTGTTTTAATTTTCAGATGCATCCACCATACGATTGGGGGGGGGGGTGGTATGCAGATGCATCCACCATGACAACTATTGATGGATAAATTCACACACATGATGCAAGACTTCACCATTCTCAACTGAAGACATGGTTAAGCGCAATCAACAACACCTGGAGAACAACCATAGAGGAAACCTGATGCAACTCATAATCCATACCCTCTAGATATGGATTAGGACGAGTATGCTGAGGTATTTGACGATGAGTATGACCGTTTAAGGAGAAATAACAATTACGCAAGAGCTCCACTCGATGAGATATTAACAACATCAAGATGGAGATTCCTACGTTCATCGTGAGGAATGGTCCTAAATCTTATTTGTAATGGGAACAAAATATAGAGACAAGTATCTAGTGTTGTCACTACTTTGCACTCAAGAAGGTGAAACTGGTAATCACCAAATTCAACGACTATGCACTAGTGCGGTGGGGTTAATTCGGGCTTTCTCGATGGTATCTTGGAAAGCATGCGGTCATCACTTGGGATGAGATGCGTACCATATTGCAATTTTGATTTGTACTATTTCTCCATTATAAAAATGTCAATCGATAATTGGTACGATTGGTGCAAGATAGTGAAAGCTTAGAAGATTACTACACGGATATGAACTTCTTAATGATTCGAGTGAACATTGAGGTAGCTTGCAAAATGAAACTAGACCGGTTTTTTTAGCAGCCTTAATCTTGACATACAGGATCACATGGAAACTTACCACTACATAGATATAGCATATCGAGGAATATGAGGTTGTAAAGGCGAATTATTAGTAGCACACCGAGCTTTAAATATGAAAGCTAAAGATGAAGCAATATTACAAAGGAAAAAAATCTTATACACGTATGGACTTATCTAAAACAAGGTGTGTAACATCATTGTGGATGGAGGAAGTTGTACGAGCGCAGCTAGAGCAACACTTGTGGAGAAATTATGATTACAAAGCATCCAAAACCCTATAAATTATAGTGGCTGAACACCAATGACAAAACTAAGATTCATTGTTCGGTGAAGGTTGAGTTTAGCATTTGAAAGTACGAAGATGAGGTATTGTGTGATGTTGTTCCACTACAAGTGGGTCACCTTCAGTCAAGACGATGGGTTTAACCACAAGTATTCCTTAGATTTCAAAGGACGGAACACTCATCTAGCTCCACTTACATCCAAGGATGATTTCGAGGACCAAGTGCGATTACTAAAGAACGAGAATAGGGAAATTCAAACAATTGACCATGATGTAAATCGTAAAAACAATGAGTTCTTGAGTGAAGCCCACAAACATACCTTTCATAGGGAACTTGTGAGCACAATCTTTCTTTCGATAAGAGTGAGGGAGTTCATAAGGGCTTCGTATCCAAACCAAACCATACTATGTTTGTATATTTTTTTCAAAGATTCGTATTTACCCCTTCTTACCTAGTGTTGTCACCAAGTTATTACTGGATTTTGAGGACGTTTTATCCAACGAAACACCCAACAAAAGTACAAACATTGGGGAAAAGGAATATACATTTACAGTTTGTCACAAGAAAAGACTAGATTACTGACATCCTCATGAAGCGGCTCACCGTTGGGAGATTCCGAGACTTAAGGACGAGACTCGGTGTTAAGCTAAATCCTAACAAGAGAGAAATTGAAGGAAGCGATTGAACTCGATGCGACACACACTAGGGAGAAAAGCGAGGAAGGGTCTAGAGAACATTGACTCGTCTGAGCAAGACATAGCAAAATTAACAAAATGAAGATGTGTCTTGAGAGTCTAAGGCCTAGTCCAATGTCAACACATATGATCTAGTGTTGGTAAGTCTATTAATACTGAGAATCTTTCTAAAAATTTAGTACCTAAATATCAAGAAATAACAAAGAAAGACACTGTCAATTGATTAAAAAATTAGTTCAAAAGTCATACAATTGGTCCATTATTTCTATGGATAAAAAAGTAATGAATATTAAATTAAACAAACTAATTAAACAATACTTGGTAAAAATGTTAAGTTGAGCAATCAAGCCTTCGACATGCTCTATTGGTCCTAATCCCAACTACAACTCGACTAGAAAACCTCAGCCTCATCGAACGATGCTATAACACTTGTGATCTAGTGTTGATGAGTCGATGATTAACCTAAAATCTCTCTATGAGTTTAATAGCTATATCTCTAGGATTTGCAAGAAAAAAAACAATCTTTATAAATCAAACTTAGGTAATAAGTTCATACATTGGATCTGCTATTTATTGGGACCAAATAATAATAGAAACAAAAATTAAATAAGAAAAACTAACTAAACTTAGCATAAATGCTCAAACGAACGGTGTAACTACTTAGCCGAGTGTCGTTAATTCTAAAACCCTAATTCTGTAAAAACTTAAATATGCTCGTTCAAGTAACAACCATACTTGTTCGATCCCTCAAATGCTCGGTCGAGTCCTGGCGAGCTAAGGTCGAGCAATTAAGCCTTCAGTATAGTCCATTGGTCCAAAGTACTCATTCGAGCTAAGTGAACCTCTGCTCGGGAAGATCATATCGTCTCTCTCCTGTCTAGCAAGCTTACTTGTGTCGAGCATAACTTTTCTCGAACCGAACACCTCTGGCTTCTTGCTCCTCTTGGCATCTTCCACTTGTAGGTATGTTACATACGCTCCCCTTGATATTTCTTGATGCCCTTATGGTGCATTAGCTCATGCGACCGAACCATGTATAATCGTTGTTCTGACCAAAATCTCATCCTCATCATCCTCTCATTCTTCAAAAGGATTTGACCTCAAATCAAGATCAGCATTTGCATCTAAACAAGTCGAAGGTATGAACACGTCAAAGTTAGTTCTACACTATTAGGCAAGAACGTGGAAACAAAAATCGTTGGGACCAAGCAACAAAATGCTCGACCGAGCGATGTGCCAAAATTACTGAAGAATTCAATGTTCGAATTACCAAAGGATGAATGAAGCTTTTGAAAGTAACTAGGATAGAGAAATGACGAAAGGACATACATAATGTAAGAAAAATGGAGGTTTTTGAACTGTGCTGAAAAGGAGAAAAATGCTAAAGTAACAAAATTGATGGATTAAACTACTAGCGAAGATGGGTAGAAGGGAAGCTCAAAATGGCCAATGATTGAGGGATTGATTAAGCCTTCCAAACCTTCTTTCTCCTTTGTTTCTAGATGTAGTTTAATCTGGAGATGTAGAATATATAATTGATATATGCTTTAGGCTAGATTCTACACAGGAAATTAGACTACATCAAGAAACAAATAAGAAGGAAGGTTGAGAAGGCTAAGTCGATTTCTCGATCAAATGTCATTGCAGCCTCACCATATGTTGTCGCTTTCGGTATTTCATTGTCGATTTCGATCCTCTAGTGTTTCTCTCCTTTTTAAGATAGTTCAAAAGCTTTTTTTTCTCTCTTGTGTGTCCTTTTCGTGAATTTTTCATTCAAGACATTTTTAAGAACTTAAGCTATCATTTGTTAATTCAAATTTTGAATTCCTTATCGATTTTGGCACATCACTCAGTAGAGCATTTCTCAGCTTGAGCCGAGCGATTTCTATTTGAATGTGCTTGCCTTGTAGTCTGGAACTAAATTTGACGTGTTCATGCCTTCTGCTCGACCGGGTGATAAGGTGCTCGAGTCGAGTGAATCCTCTAGAAGTTTGGTGTATCCCGCTTCCCTTTTTGCACCATTAAGCGGTTAACTGCTTGGTTCGAGCATTTTTCGCTTTCCAAATAGATGATACTTGTTTTGTGCTGTAATTTGCATTGTTTTGTCATTAATATGCTCCTCGATTCCTATAGCCTAAAATATTATAAAATAAAGTAAAAAATGCATAAAAAGGAGCTAAAAGAAGCTAAACCATGTAAAATGTGGTGGAAATATGAAATTTAATATAGAGTAAAAACGGTATGATCAAACTCCCTTATATTTGAACTTCTGCCTCTACTCAAGCAAACATAGTCTGAGAGTGTTACTAGAAAAGAAGTAAAATTAAATCGAGATGGGATAGGATTTTAAGAATACCCATGCGCTCTAAACTACATTGATTGAAAACTAAACCAAACTACTTCCTAGAGAGTTTTCTATCTAGGGAGAGATTCTAAATCATGGATCTACATTAACACTAGAAATCTATAGAATAAGAATTAAAATCCTATAAAGCATATTTATGGAATCTATTTTCGCATTTCTAGGGAGTAATTCGGTCCAGATGTTGAGGTAATGCTTGGTTAAGGTTATAATTATTCTTTTCTTTTACAACTTTTCTTCTTTTCGAGACTTGGGATGTTTGTTACCTTATAATTATAAACCCCTTTATTTTGGAGTTTAGACTTTGTGGCCTTTTGGGAATTTGATCTTATGGCGTATAAGATATTATGGTGATATGATAAGAGAAAATGATAGGTAATTAAGATCGACACTCACACGTGATGATTGTCACCACCTTTGTTTGAGTTGAATGAAAAGATTTGCATTTCTAGAGAGTAAGTTAGTCCAGATGTTGAGGTAATGCTTGGTTAAGGTTATAATTATTCTTTTCTTTTACAACTTTTCTTCTTTTCGAGAGTTGGGATGTTTGTTACCTTATAATTATAAACCCCTTTATTTTCAAGAAGTTTAGATTTCGTGGCCTTTTGGGAATTTGATCTTATGGCGTATAAGATATCATGGTGATATGATAATAGAAAGCGATAGGTAAATACGATCGACACTCACACATGATGATTGTCACCATCCTTTGTTTGAGTTGAATGAAAAGATTTGTAAGAACGGTAACTTGAACATGAAAAAAACGGCTTAATACTCCAAAGAATGGGGAACGATTATTAGGGAATCTTCCAAGCTTGAAAACTAATATTATAGGACAATCCAAAGATGACCAGGTGTTAATCTACCCCATGAAACAATAAAATAAATTCTTAAAATTGAATTCTCCAATTGAGCTAAGTTTGACAATTCATTAAAAAAATACTTAGTCAATACCAAATTCAATGTATGTAGTTGTTGGGACAAAAAAATTATCTACTTTCCTAACATCATCATGTCTTAATTCCCTTATATGTCTAAGTGTATGCATGATGGTACCTAGCTGGCTCTAATAAATACTAGTGAAAATTATACGTGTACCTACATAATCCTATAAGCATACTAAGTGAATCTAAGTAATAGTTTTGTTGTCAATCGTGGTTTCCCAAGACTTAAATATATCATTGTCCTTGGTGTTAAACTAGTCAAATAATATTTAACATTACAAGGTAAAGAGAAATAGGATAGAATACATAACCTCGACATCACTAGAAGTAGTGAACTGATTATGTACATGTTTGTGCTTCACATTGATTCTTGGTATTACATCTCAATTTTGATCAATTGAGATCGTAGTCATTCATTATTTTACTTACTCAAGTCGATGAATCAGGAAACACAATGATAAAAATATAGGGAGTCTCCATTACAAAATAACAAAAATAATAAAAAAGAAATAAATTATAGAACCTACTACAGTTCATGAAACGAAAAAATATAAAAAAGAAAAAGAATAGAAGATGTATCAATGTCAAAATCGCAACTAGTCCATAGCTGAAAGCATCTAAGTATGCTAACATAGTGTATCCATAATCTAGTCGTACGCCTGAATGATCTGGTGTTGATTATCTTGCATCTGACGCATCACTACTTATAGCTCTATGTACTCGTTGTGTCCTAATGTTGAGTGTAGTTGGGAGGAGGTGCATCTGAGGGTCCCAACTCGTGGTAAAGAGGTGGTGGTGACTGCGGTGCGTTATAGAGCATGATTTTCCAACGATTGTAGTTTTGATAAGTTAGTGATCTGGATATTGTAGGGTTGATTTGATTATGCGGAAACCCGAATATAGATCTAGTCATGTTCGGATTAGTTTTTACAGATCTCAACGATAAACAAATTATTTTAATCAACCCGAATATATATCTAGTCATGTTCGGATTAGTTTTTACAGATCTCAACGATAAACAAATTTAGAAACAGTTTCTGTTATACCTGTTGCGTTGAAATCGATGATCGGATGTGAGACTTGATAGCGCAAGTCCTCTACGCGTATCCACGCCGAGATCGGGATTGCTTAGATGCGGGATTCGGAAGAACGAAAAACTGTTTTTCGTTCTTCGGGTTTTTCTTTTCTGACGGCTAGGGTTTTCGTCTTAGAATAGTATGTATTACGAAACCTCATAAAGCGTTTATTTATAATTATTAACTCTTTAATAATTACAACTTAAACCCATAACTATTGAATATTACATATTAGGCATAGGACTTTTAGATATCTGGTTCTTTTGGCTCTTCTAGCTTGTTTCTCATCTGAACCTATGTCAATCAGATTACTAGACCTTCTCTAGTGAGGGGAGGAAGGTAATGGTTTGAAAACTAGAAACATCTGTAGGAGTAGACATCATAGCTTCTTTCTTGTCGGCTTAATGTAAAACAAGTTTTGCAAGCTTCTTCACACTTTAGGAGTCCAACAGGTACCAAATCAATGTGGTATTCAATCTTCTTCACACTTCTCAAGCTCTTTAGTCCCCTCAGGATTGATTCAATATGGTGGCAATTTGAAATGCTCACAACAGGTACCAAATCAATGTGGTATTCAATCCCATGCAATGGAGGTAAGCCGTTGGGTGTTTCATCAGAAAAAATATCTTCAAAACTTTGCAATAAATCAATGATAATACTAGGCAAAGACGGTATGAGATCATTAGTAAAAATAAAATTCTTTGAACATAAGTACAAACATATGATGGTCTGAATTCCAAAAATTCATGAATTGGCTCGCTTGCATTGAAAGAAACATTGTGCTCACGGGTTGACTATCAAAGCTCTATTTCTTGGTTTCTCTCAAAACCTCATATTTTTGTAAACTACCTTATGGTCATTCATAAAATGTTCTTTCTCTTTGTCTTTTAGTAACCGCACCTGATCATTGAATACTTTCTTTGGTGATCGTCCTTTAAAGTCAAAAGCGTACTTGTTGCATAACCCGTCGTGTTATGCTCGACTATCAAACTGCCATTGTCATTCCAAAAAGAGGTGTCTTGCTTGCATTGTAATTACATAACATAACGCTTCATCATCGTACTTCCAATATTAAACTCAACTTTTGCCTGAATGTGTACCATGGTTTCACCACTATCATTCAACCACTGTAACTTGTATGGTTTGGAATATTTAGAGTATTCAATCCCAACTTCTCAACAAGAGATTCACTAGACATGTTTGTGTAACTGCTTCCATTCACAATGATTTTACACACATTCTCTTGCATATGACATGTGTTACAAGTTGTTCTTTCTCAATAAGATGGATTCTTCTTTAGTTTGTAGATTTTAGGCTTTATGTGTAACTAATAACTCACCATTTACTAACTCTTACTCCTCAAACTCATCATCTGAGTCAGGTATATGCCTTTGAATCAACAACTCATCCTCTTTAGCTGCAGTCTTATATCCTCCATCAGCTTGTATGATCATAGCCTTCTTGTTCAAAATCTCAGACAAAGTAACCTCGAACTTGACAATTCAAAGAGTGAGTCATGGTTTAATTAGGTTGTTTCCATGGTAACTTCTTGTTTATGTCATAGTGCCTATACTTTCTGCTCAGCTTTGTGTCCTATGTTAGGTTTATCATATCGATTAGCTTCAGGTCGACAGTGAGAAGAGTTACCATACCTCTAGAAATTTTTTCTTTATCTCTTAAATTGTTTCTCGATCTTTATTTCTACATATAGAAATAACTATGTCCACGTAATGGTGAGTATCCACACAGTCAGAGTTGAGACCGTTGAGAAACTGATTCATTGTTGCCTCTCGATCCTCCTTGTTGTTCCCCACTTATATAGAAATGTAGGGTTGTTCATTGAGTCATGAGCTTTCTAGTGGGATTGTAGATGGGGTTTGAAATGCTCTTTTTTAGGAGAGACGAGTTTTGATTTCTACTATCGCATTATTAAGGTGTTTTATTTTGTTCACATCAATCTAATAAAAGAATATCAGTCTAGGTTCTTATCAGAGTTTGAGTCTAATTCTATATATCTAATAAAAGAACGTTGGTATAGATTCATATCATATTTATTGTGAGATATTTCAAATTTTATTTAAGAAGTGAATGAGATTTTGAGTGATTTCAAGTGTAATTGAATAAAAACTTATTACCGCACATGTGTGACACAAATAAATTATTTGTGTGATCTTGTAAGACCATCGTAAAAAAGCTTTTGGTCTCTAATTGAGTACCATACGAAATTTTAACATCATTGTATTCATAACTATTAGAGATGATAAATAAACAAAATTATGTTTTATTAAATGTTATTTGTAATTGTTCAGTTGATGATATTTTCTTTTCAAATTTTAATTTCATATAATTAAATTATATTTATTTTATAAAAGATATCTAGATACTTAACATAAAATAGCGTATTCACTCTATTACAATTTGATTTAATTTATATTTTTTTTCAAAAGTTTTATTTAATTTATAAACCAAAAATATAAATATAAATGGATATGATTCCAATTTTTTGAAAAAAAAAATTCGAAATACATATAATAATTAGGATGATTTCCATAACATGTTGGAAGATATTATATTATTATCAAAGAAAACAAAATGAATTAAATCCATATACCAAATTCATTGGATCCATGGGTTAGATGGTTAAAAATCTATTTCACCCATAATATTTATGGGTGGGATTAATTTAACTCATAATCTTTTGAAAGTAGGAAAGAACGGTCAATCCATTGAATTGTAACTGAAATTCGCATTGCTTGCTAAAGTTTAATATGTCCAAGATCTATCATTAATCTATAATTCAATTTTGTCTAACCAATGAACTTTAGGGGTCAAAAGGATAATTTTATTTCTTGCTCTCCCTGAAACGATTACATTTTGAAATTTGCTAAACTTTTCCTCTCATTCCAATACCTTGTTGTTCAAACTCTCACTTTTCCGGCTAACATATAAGCTTTGTAAACGACATTGCGAACCAAATGAGATCCACCCCACGCAGTCTCGAGCTCTCTCACAACATTTTCCGGCAACAGATCGATTCCTTTCTCCTTAGCGGTAACTACCGCAGACCACGACTTCAGCATCCGTACAATCCCTTCGAAAGACGTCGTTTTGGGCATTTCGAGCTCTTTTGGGTCACCCTCCAACCCCATTCCCACACTCTCGAACGGAAACGGCAGCGTTTTGTAACAGTCAAACAAGTACTGAATGTTGGGGTACTTCCAAAACCGTAGGGTTTCCGTATGGAACTTCTTCAAAACGGCATCGAATTCTGGGTTCACTACGACGTCGTTGTAACACCAGACAGCGATCACTCCACTGCCTTTTCGGAGGAGACGCCTGGCGAGCGCGTAGAATCTTGGGAGATCAAACCAGTGCACGGCTTGAGCCACCGTAATGAGATCGACGGAATGTTCTCCACCTATCAGATCTATGAGCTCGTCGTCTGTCATCGATGGCGGAGTGTGGTGGTAAACGACTTTCGGGTTCGGCATCGCGAGCTTCAGCTGCGATTCGCTGGCATCCGTCCCGATGACTTTTCCGTAGTAATCAGCGATCTATATGCGAAATTTGAAGCGAATTGTCAGATCCGAGATTTTTGAATTCGTGTGATTTCTAATATTATCAAATCGAGTGAAACATGGATATAAGAAATTACTATCGAGAGGTAATTTCGGAAATCGGTGAATTTTGTTTTTTCACATTGTTTCAGTTCCTCTGATCCTCCAGGATATTTTCTTCCGTTTTCTGATCATTCTTAAAATCAAACGAGCCAAACCATTTGACTAATCGATCTTGAAATTTAGGCGAAAGGGCCAAATCTCAGATCTAGCTCTGTAATTTGGATTCATGTGGTTGAAAATCCAAACAATCTTCTTCATCTTAGTATCCAGAGAACATACGTTCATCTGGAGTAATTTCTGAATCCAGAGATAAATTTTCCTGTCATATCTTCCTTTTTTTGCATCACTTTTAAAAAGGCCTTTTTGTTAACATCCATTTGTTTGTAACCACAGAATCAATCTATTTTTCGTAAGGAAGTTGAATTCGAATGTGAATATGAATTTTGATTGTATCTCTGAGTGAAACAATATGAAATAAAGAAAAAGAAAGGAAAAAAGGGTGATGAATACTGACGCCTAGAGCAGCCTGGCCGTTGCCCGTGCCGACGTCCCAGGCCAAGTTGCGACGGAGATTGAGCCCGGCGAGCTTGGAGTACCATTCTGACGGATAAGTTGGTCTTGCATCCAAATATAGATCGGCTTGCTTGTCGAACAACCCTGCCATTTTCTGTTGCTTATTTCTTTGTATATGGAGAGGATGATCACCCGACTGTTGTGTATGATTATATAATAGAACGGTGGGATGACTTGATGTGCACTGAAACCAGAACAAAGGGACTTCCAAGTGACTACTTTGAATTTTTTATATACATCTAGTTTATGTCTTGCAAAATAAGCATATAATATATTTTGAAGAGTGTAAAGTTTAATAAAAGAGATTGATGTTTAATGTTGTAATTTTTCATTCTATTTTATCTCAATTTATAAGATAAAAATTATAGTAGAATAATTTACGTACTATCCCATTAATAACGGTTAATAAATCACTAAACATATTTTCCTTAATAAATGATTCACTTACACCACTAATCTATTAACAAATAAACTTGAGAAAATTAAAAAAATATTAAATTATCAATATTTATCCCCTAATTTTTTTCCATGTTTTCCTGAAATCTTGACATGTCAATTCTTGTGCACAATTATCGAAATCTGATATATCCGAGTGGCTTTGTATGTCTGTGAGTTGGTCTTATGTAGAGGTATATTCGAGGACGATCTTCCCATTTTCAACTCACTCCCGAATAAAGTGAAACCGAGTGTCGATGTATTTGCTCCGATCGTGAAAGACAGAGTTCTTGCTCAATGCTATAACGAACTTGTTATCCACCCTAAGCTCCGGCGCTTGAGATTTTGAGCCAAGGAAGTCACTCAAAAGTCGAGCTAACCATATGCCTTGACAAGTTGCAGTTGACGCAACGATATATTCTGCCTCACATTAGGACAAAGCCACAACCTTCTCCTTCGTCGACTGCCAGGTGAGGGGGCTATCACCAAGGAAGTAAAAGATGTTGCTTGAGCTTCTTTCGTGTGTCGATGTCACCAGCCATGCCGGTGAAACTGATTCTATCCAGACATGGTTGACCATCACACTTCTTTCTGTAGAACACCTCATAGTTGCATGTCCCAGAAATATACCGTAGCACGTGCTTCACTATCGCCATATGATCTTCGTGTGGCTTCTCCATGAAGCGACTTACGTACCCTACCACATAGGCAAGGTCTGGTCACGTATTCACAAGGTACCGAAATCCACCAACTATATTTTGATATTCGGTGGCATCAACAAGTGAACTAGAACCATCCTTGCTAAGCTTCAAACGTGCTTTCATAGGCGCATTGAACGGGTTGCAGTTGATCATGCTACATCTCTCCCATAATTTCTTTGAGTATGCTGAATGGGAGAGCATGATGTCGGTTGCACTTTGATAGACCTCAAGCCTGAGATAGTAGGTCAACAACCTGAGATCACTCATCTAGAACAAAGTCTTCATCTCGGGGTTGAATGCTTTAACATCGCCTTTTTCATACCTGGTGATTATCAAGTCATCGATGTAGATACTCACGATAAATCGTGATATTTTTCTATTCCGGGTGTATATCCCATGCTCAGAGGTACTGCTTTTGAACCCAAATGACTTTAGACTTGTATCTAACTTTGTGTTCCACGGTCGTTGTGCTTCTTGAAGTCCATAAATGGCCTTATGGAGGCATAAGACCTTCTCTTTGTAGTTGTTATCGAGAAACCCTGATGGTTGTGTCACATACACCTCCTCTTTGAGCATGCCGTTAAGAAATACACTCTTAACATCCATGTGATGAATTTTCCACCCTTCGCTCGCTGCTAAGGCTAACAATAGTTGTATAGACTCTATGCGTGCCACGGGCACAAAGATTTCATCGAAATCAATCCCCGCACACTACAGTACCCTTTTGTAACCAGTCGCACCTTGCGCTTAACAATCGCTCCATGTTCATCATGCTTCACTTTAAAAACCCAATTGAGTCCAACGATTTGATGACCAATAGGGAGATCGATGAGTCCCCAAGTACCATTATCATTGATCGCTTTCATCTCTTCAATCTCTGCTTGTCGTTAATGTTTGTGTTGCTCTACCTTAATAAAAAAGATGATGGCTCCCTTGCCATGCTAAAGTGCAACTCGTTAGCCTCTACGGCACGAGGTGCAAACCCCCAAGGTGATGATGGTCCGAGGATGACGTTAATCGTGTGAAAGCGAAGAGTTGCATCATCATGATTTGCATTAAGGTTTGGTTCGATATTTGTCGGCGGCAACACAAACTCTATTGCCTCTAGTGTTGCATCAGGAGTCTGAAAGGACTCTTGAATTGTTCACTTGTCTCTTTCATTTCAAAAAAATTCTTACATTCTGAGTACAATTCTTGTTTCAATACGTAGTTTACATTTGTGTTTGCACAATCTACGTGATGCATTGAAGCGGTGAACTCAAATGAGCAACATACACGTTGCTGAAGTTCACTGAAAATCAACAGTGGTATCAGAGCCTTCTGGATCTCAAGGCCAAGACGTGCACTGAGGCACTAATTTAAAGAACGATTATTAGCACCATTAAAGCACTATATCAAGCACAACGAGAAGCAACATGACATCCAACAATTAAAATGCATTTAAGCCTGCATCAAGACACTAGAAGGTCAAGATGTAGAACAACATACCAGTTCCCGTTTTTGAAGAACTATAACCTATGGATGATTAAGATCAAGGCCACCCTAAGGTCTAAATGTTTGTGGAAGGTGGTCATTGAAGGGATCCCGGAATTGCGTGCATTGGGCATGGAAACCACAGAGGAGCAGAGACATAAGAAAATAGCTGAATGGGAGGAGATGGAGGCTAGAGACCAGAAGGACTTAGAGCTCATCTATCATGTTGTCTCAGAGGAGATTTTCATAGTTCACCTGTCTACTTGTGAGACGTCAAAGGGAATATGGGATCTCCTCAGAGAAAGGTTTCAAGGGGACCCCAAAACGGCCATGATCAAGCTTCAAAGACTCAGAGCAACTTACTATACTTTGAAGCAAGGAGAAAAGGATTCTATCAAAGATTTTGCCAACAGAGTGATAGAGCTGGGGAATGAGATGATGATGTATGGAGATAATATCAAAGAATATGCTTTGGAATAAAAAATATTGTGTTTACTGCAAGAACGTGTTGACCTATATGTGGGGGTCATTGAGCAAACAAAGTACTTTACAGTTCTCACGGTGGCAGAGCTGGTGATAGCCTTGCAGAGACAAGAATATAGGCTCGATGACAGAAATGGTGGAGGGCTAGAGGGAGCTAAGCCAAGTTCAATGGGATCAAGTTGGGATCTAAACCAGAAACAAACAAAAGGTTTTCTGGTAGAAAAGAACAGAAAAACAAATGGAAGAAATGGTGTGGGGTGTGCAAGAAAGACAACCACACAGAAGCTGAGTGCTACTTTAAGAGTAGAAAAAGAAAGGTGAAGGATCCAAACCCTACAAGACAAAGACAGAGTACTACACATGTGGCAAAATCGGACATTTCTCAAGAAATTGCAGAGTGAAGAAAAACTCTCCAAATCAAGCTCAAACAAACTAGGAGCAAGAGGAGGAGGATTTCGTATTCACAGCTGCTCATGTGGTAGGAGAAGTGCTAGATGAATATGTGTGCCTCATAGACAGCGGAGCCACCAACCATATGACCAGAAATGAGAGATTCTTCATTAGCCTAGACATGAGTGTGAAGGTACCCATAAGAGTGGGAAATGGAGCCACCTTACAGACGGTTGGAAAAGGTGACATAGAGGTGTTGACCTTGAAGGGGAAGAGTAGGATCAAGGAGGTATTTCTAGTCCCCAGACTAGACAAGAATCTACTGAGCGTTCCATAGATGGTGAGGAATGGCTACCATATGGACTTCATGGAGAATTTGTGTCTAATCAGAGACAATAAAGGAGCCAAGGTAGCTGAAGTACATATGGTGAGGAAAGCATATCCACTAAGGTGGAAGATGACTGAGGAAGGAGCTCACATAGCCAAGGAAAATGATATGCCAAACATCTGTCACAAGAGGTTTAGACATGCTGGAACACAAAACTTGATGAAGCTACAGAGCCATGATATGGTGAAGGGTCTACCAAGGTTCAAGGTGGCCAAAGAGCTATATGAAGCATGTGTACAAGGGAAGCAAACCAGAGAAGAATTTCCAAAGCAATCAGAAGGGAAGGCGTAGGAAATTCTTGAACTGGTGCATACAGACCTTTGTGGTCCTATGCAGACTCCATCCCTTGATGGAAGTGTCTATGCCCTAACCCTCACGAACGACCATTCATACATGCTTTGGGTGTACTTCTCAGGCTCAAGTCAGACACGTTCTCAATGTTTAACAAGTTCAAAAATCTGGTAGTGAATCAGATAGGAAACAAACTGAAGGAGTTGAGATTAAACATGGGAGGAGAGTTCAACTCCAAACCATTCACTGATTTCCTTGAACAACATGGTGTACTGAGGAAACTGAGTGTAGCCTATTCTCCTAAGCAAAATGGGGTGGCTGAGAGGAGGAATAGGGCACTCATGGAGATTACAAGAAGCATGCTCAAGGACAAGGGTCTTCCAAACAAGTTCTAGGCTGAAGGCATGTTCACTGCAGCTTACCTTCAGAACAAACTCCCTACCAAAGCACTGGACAACAAGACGCCGTTAGAAGCATGGAGTGGTCACAAGCTAAGTGTGAAACACCTAAGGGTGTTTAGAAGTATATTTCCAGCACAAAAAAGACAAAAGCTGGATGACCGGTCTGAGAAGGCTATATTTGTGTGATATAGCAGCATGAGCAAGGGGTACAAAGTGTTTGAGATAACACAGGAAGAGTGGACGTTGCAAGAGATATCATTTTTGAAGAAGACAAGGCTTGGAACTGGGAGACACAGTATGAACATAAAAAACAGACCGGGGTTCTACAGTTTCAATCCAATCATATCCAACCAAGAGCAACGAGAGCAACCAGTACAAAGGACACCTCAAGGCATGGTTGAGGAAGGACAAGGGTCTGGAGGGAGCCGGGGCATTGAGTCTCAGTTTACCCCAATTCCTTTCAGGCTGAGTAAATCTGGCTCCAGAGGGAGCAGAGAGGGTAGTAGCAGCTCATCAAGACTTGTTCCCCGGATGAGGAGGCTCACAAATATCTATGAGGATGCTGAGCCAGTTGAAGGAGAATCCAACCAGGTTTATGAGTGTTGCTACTCAGCAATAGAAGAACCAATGGCCTTTGAGGAAGCAGTTGCAGACATTGAGTGGAAGAAGGCCATGGATGCAGAAATTGATATGATAAACAAGAATGGAACGTGGTAGCTGAGCTACCAAAGGGTCATAAGGTAATCAGTGTCAAATGGATTTACAAAATGAAAACTGATGAATTTTGGAATGTACAGAAGTGATCATCTCGTTTTCATACGTATTTCTTGCATGATTTAAGAGACGTTTTCGATATATATGTGTTGCTTTACGTATGATTCC